>JAJIYU010000324.1:0-56604 GCA_030144865.1 Tinospora cordifolia
AAATGAACACATGAAGGATCTTCTTTACTATGATGTTATTTTTGTACATAGACTAATGTACACAGGAACCCTAATGCATTTGGGTCTAAGAAGAAGAAAATGTAGCACGGGTCCGTCTCCCGGGCATCCCAAGATTTTGATCAAAGAGAATTGAACCGTCAGATGACGTGGAAGATGGGACTTGGGATGCGGGGTATTACAAAATCTTTCCATCTTTTAGGTGTGCACGGTTTGGCATGAGAATCTTTTCAATTTTCCATGGTGCACACAATTAGGGCATGTGAGCAATTAGGGTTTCCTTTTCCTAGTGTGAGCACATGTTTTGAGCTTCATTTGAGTTTCGTTCTTATGTGTGAATACAAAGTTTGAGCAAGTTTGAGTTTCTTTCTCATGTGTGGACACAATCTTGGCTTGGACTACTTTCCCATTTGGTATGGGCATCAATCTCATGGAATTTGCTTTCTTTGTGTGTCACAAATGAGCACAAAATCAATAACCTTCTATTTTGGTCTTAGGGTGGTGCATCATATGTGAGCAAAGAAATATTTAAATTTATATTTTCTGTGTCATGGATTTACATGGATTTGGTGTGCACAAAATCAAAAAAACTTGGGCAACAAGGCTTGGACAGTTTGACAACTTTCTATTTTGGGTTCATTTCTTGTGGCACCTTGCATGAGATCATGGTTTGGCAACTTGGGACCATTTTCTAAGTTCATTTCCATAAGAGATGTTTGATGATTCTTCTTTTATTGAGACGTCATGGATGTGTAATAGAAGCATTTCCTATTTCCCTTCATGTGTGCACTTAGATTTAGCAAAGATTTTAGGGCGACAAGCTTGGACGGTTTTGAGTTTGGAAACTTTCCATAATGTGCAAGCATGGAAAGTTTCCTATTTCATTCTCTTGTGCACAATTTTGGGACTTTCTATTTTGATTTTCTTCTCTTTTGTGTGCCAAGGACCAACATTTAGAAACTTCTATTTTCATCTCTTGTGTTCATGGATCATGGGAACTTCTATTCTTGATTCTTTGGTGTGATCATTGGCAAGCTTCTAATATTGGAAACTTCTCCATTCTTGGTTTTCTTTGTGTGCTCATGATCAACATAAGATACCTTTCTAATTGAACTCATGGGAAACTTTCTATTTTCTCTTTTATGCACACACATGAGCAACTTTTTATTTTGGAAAAACATCTCCTTTTGGCGTCTTGTGTGAGCATGGAAGCTTCTATTTTTCCATGCTTTCCTTATTCTTGCCATAAGTATGGCATCTTAGCAATTTCTAATATGGTTCACCCATGATAGGAAACTTTCTAAGTTGTTTTCTAGTGTACACATTGGAAACTTTCTAATTTGGTTCTTCTTGTGGGCGTCATGGATGAGTAAGGGAAACTTTCCCATTTCATTATTCTTGTGCGTCAAGGACTTTATTGTGCACATAACACTTGGAAACTTCTATTTTGATCTCTTGTGCACACACACTCATGGCATGTTTCTAATTTCATTTTTTATTAAATGGGACTTGCTAGTTCCATAATTTGAATGAAATTCTCATTTATCATTTAGGCCTCAACACAATTATACCTCAATTTTCATACAATTGTAAGGAATTAATTTATCATTGTTTCATCTCATTTCATTAAGACTCTTTGGAGTAAATGGACTTCTATCGAATTAATTACGCATACAATTGAAGGGAATCATTTCATTTCATTTCATACCAATTTTTCAGGGTAATACAACATATCCTCCTTAAAAAGAATTTCGTCCTCAAAATTGTACACACTTTCTTGGGTATGATTTCCTTAGGTATTTCTAGAAAAAAGGTGTGGATACCTAGCCATCATTTCACTTTTCAGCTCCTAAGTGGCTTCCTCAACTCCATGATGTTTCTAGAGGACTTTGACTAAAGGAATATCTTTCGTTATCAGGTTTTGTACCTTGTGATCAAGTATTTTCACTGTCGCTTCTTCATAAGTAGCATCATCTTGGATATTCACTTCCTTCCAATGGATTATATGAGGGGGATCTGACTTATACTTTCTCAACTTCAATACATAGAAGACGTTATGTACCAAGGACATTTGGTTCGGTAGGTCTAACTTGTAGGCGCACTCCTCGATTCTACTAAATACTTCAAATGGATCGACGAATTTGGGTGATAGTTTTCCCTTATATCCGAACCCCTTAATCCCTTTCTGATGACTTATCCTCAAGAATACCTTGTCAACCACTTAGAACTTTAAGGGTCTGCTCCACTTGTCTGTATAACTATTTTGCCTACTTTGTGTTGGTGGCCAACCTCTTCTGTAACTGTTTGACTTGGTTATTTATTTCTTTTACCAAGTTTGGCTCAGTAAGCACATGATCCTCACTTTCAGCCTAACAAGTTGGTGATCTGCAAGGCCTCCCATAGAGGGCTTCATATGGTACCATCTTTGTACTTGCTTGATAACTATTGTTATAGGCAAATTCTGCAAAGTGTAGGTGTTTACTCAAGTTTCCTTTGAAATAAAGGGCATAAGACCTCAACATATCCTCTAACGTCTGTGTAGCTCTCTCAGACTGTCCATCAGTCTGAGGGTTAAAAGTAGTACTCATGGTGAGTTTGGTTCCCAGCTCCTTTTGCAAACTCTGCCAGAACTGTGAAGTGAGTAGAGAGTCTCAATCAGATACTATCATTTTGGGTACACTATGAAGTTTTACTATCTCTTTTACGCAGAGTTCTTTCAACTCACTTACTTGATTCATGGATCTAATTGGCAAGAGATGAGCCACTTTAATAAGAAGATCCACAATTACCCATATAATATCTTCTCCTTTTTGGTTCATGGTAATCTACTGACAAAGTCCATGACAATGTCCCACTTTCATTCAAGAATAAGGAGTGGTTGTAATATTACAGAGGGTTTCAGGTGTTCTGCCTTCACCTACTGGTAGGTTAAGCACTTGGAAACATACTTGACTACATCTTTTTTCATTCCACGCCACCAGTATGTTTTTGTGAGGTTTTAATACTTCTTGTCATTGCCTAGATGCATCGCCTACCTGGTCTGATGGGCCCCATCCAACATGGCCTGCTTACTTTGTCCATTCTGAGGCATACAAATTCTATCACCAAGTCTTAGGGTATTCTCAGCATCTAGCCTAAAGTCATAATGCTTACCCTGTTCAACTCCTTTTATAAGGCTTGTGAGCCACTTGTCTTGCCTTTGTTCATCCCCGATATGATGTAGAAGATCTGGTTGACAAAACATGTTGTAGAGATAGGCTCGTCCGTCATTCAAGGTTACACCCAGCCAGAAGTCTTCAATTAATTGATACATTTGCCCCTTTTCTTCCTATTGTTTGTTAAACTTCCTACTCAAGGATTAGCCACCACATTAACCTTCCCTGGATGGTAGTGTAGTTGGAAGTCATAATCTTTAAGGAATTCCATCCATCTTCATTGCCTGAGGTTCAACTCTTTTTGGGCGTAGATGTACTTCAAACTCTTATGATCCGGAAATAGATCGAACTTCTCACCATAAAGATAGTATCTCCAAATCTTTAGGGCAAACGCTATAGCTGCTAACTCTAAGTCATGCGTTGGGTAGTTATGCTCATAGATCTTTAGTTGTCGCGAGGCATAGAAAACAACCTTTCTTTCTTGCATTAAAACTGCACCCAATCCATTCTGCGAAGCATCTGTGTACAAAATATATGTGATACCGTGAGTCGAAGTGACTAGGATGAGGGTCGTAGTCAATGTAATACCCCAAATGTCTATAAGATCTTCATGTCACTGGTGAACAGTTAAAATAAAATAATTAATTAAATAAATAAGAAAATAATAAGATACTTAAACATCATGTAGAATAAGTCCAAATAAACTTAAAATAAATATCAAAATGATATAAATTCGAAACGCACCAGAACTGGCAAAGAAAACATGCAAAAAACCAAAATTGCACTGGTTATTGCAGTAATGAAAGCTAATAATTGCAGTAATCCCGGACAAACCCAGAAAATGAAAGGAAATGTGTCGCCTTGATTATTGCGGTAATTCTTGGATGACCGCCGTAATCGCAGAAGAAACCTAGAAATGAGCAAAGTGCATCATCCTGGTTGCGGCGATCAGTGACTGCGGTAATTCGTGATTTTCTATAAAAATGCAATGTTTGCGCAGAAACCCTAGATCTGGATTTCTTGCGCCGCAACTCACTATTTTCTCTCCTAAGGATGATTTGAGCTCATTCAAACCCTTCTCTACCCATTCTCAAGCTTAGATTCGCCAAGAGCAACATCAAAAAAGGTGGATCCGAGTTGAGGCACGGTTTGAAACTGTTTGTGCTAAGGTAAATCATAAAAGCCCTCTTGAAATCTTATTTTCTTAGCATTGTAAATCATTTTCCTTAAGAGTATGCTTGTTTTCCCTTGAAGCACATGCGATTTGAGGGTTGCGAGACCTCACGTTGGTGAGGAACGAAGCGAAAACACGTAGGACCTTGAGCTATAATGATTTCTCTTAGTTTGATGTATGTTTTAAGCCTAATGAGTGTGTATTGAAGTGTTAAGCACATGTCACCGATTCTGGCAACTGTGGTAATGCTTCGCATTACCGTGGTAATCTGTTGTGTACCCTGTCTTTTCTCTTATTTTGTTTTGGCTTTGTGTACATCATGGAATGACGATGTAAAGAACATAAATCTAGGATTTTGACCATGTTTTAAATGATTGGGAATCACATTATCTTGGTATTAAAATCTTATAGATTAAAGATCTAAACATGTGCGGTGAAGAGTAAAGGCATAAGGGAAGGAGATACAAGGTGGGTGTGATTTCTGTACTCCCTATCCCTATTTAAACATTGAATGCAAAACATGTTGTATGTTTACTTGTAATGAGCACTTAGAAGCATGATAGGGCATATCTAATTGATCTTGATTGGAATGACATATCGTGTGTCCATGATGCTTGGTTACTTGCGTTATAACATGCATAAATAGAGATTTCATGCGTTGATCGCCATGAATGGTTGAACGTATCTAATTAGTTTACCTTAAAATGTTACATATGATGACTATGTGTGAATTTGAATAAAATGTGCAACTAAAGAAGATTAAATTAAGATTTAACAACTCCACGTATCGGGTCAGTGACTGGCATTTGGGTGTCATCGTTGGTGTCTCTACCCGAGCTAACTACAATAGCTGATTGTGTTTTTGGACGAAGTGTCACTGCGAACTTCTCTCCTTAGATTGTGGTCTTGAAAGGTAACCGACCATCAGGCGTTACCCCTAAATTCGCTCCTAGACCACACGAGGACACTGAAAGTAGGGCTCTTTTAGTCTTACGTATGACAAAATAACCAATATAGTGTTTGAAACGGCCTAATGTAATGAAAGTGTTTGAATGTTTTATATTTTCTTTTGTATAATGCTAGTGATGTGTAGGAATGATCCACTGGGCTCTCAAGCTCACCCCATCATGTTATTATAGGTGATCATTGACACTGCAGGACTAGACCAGCCACGCAAGGCCGTCATTTTGGGTTGAGACCTCACTGGGAGGCTATCATAGTTTAGTTTTTGGTTTAATGTTTTATTCTTTTCTATACATAGTTTGAAACAGGGCATGTGCCCCTTTCTTTTGGACAAAACATTTTAAATGTAATTAAATTGTAATACCTGAAATTTTAGTGACGTAATAACCGAAATTTGAGTTTAAAACACATACACGTATATATTTATATATAAATACATATATATGTTTGTCATGGGTATGCAATTAACCAGTTAGCATAGAAATATAAAAGAATATACATCGATTAATAATAAACATATAAGAATTGTTGAATAAACATATGCTTCTTTATTTGAATAAGAAAATAATATTTTTAGTATGATATTAATATAGAAAAGTATGTGTATAAAGTATTAATTAGATACACTCATAAAAATAATATTTCGTTTAGTATGATGGTAATATACATAGAGAAGTAATGTGTAAAGGAAAGACATTCATGAATGAAATATCCCATTTGTTGAGATGTTAAAGTGGGCATGTGTGGGAAGGAATAATCCCACATTGGAAAGATAGAGACACTATTTGGAGGAGGGCCCTATATAAACCCCCTACTCCACCCATTTCATTCATCCCAAAGATAAAAGTTGAAAATTCCTCTTGCTTTCTCTCTTTGCCTCCTTCTTGGCAACCTTAGTTCTAGTTCTTCTTTGCTTGAGCTATTCTAAATAGTTCGCGAAGTAGTAGCCACGGAGTGCTACAAATAATTTAGGAAGCGATCTCGAGGTGAGTTTTTTTCCTTTCTTTTAATTTATTATTTTGACTTAGATGATGCTTGTTTGTTTGGTTAGCTTGATCTTTTATGTTTTTTTTTTTAATTTTTGTTCTTTGCATTTATGTCATTCAATCATCATGTTGCATGACCAAGAGAGTATGCTCTGTAGTTGCGTCTTGTACGATCTTCTATATTATAAATCAAAAGTCATTTTCCTGTTTGAGAGAGTATGCTCTATAGTTGCGTCTCGTACGATTTTCTACATCAGAAATCGAACATATGTGTTTTTTGTTGATTTATCATGTTATAATGTTGTATGTTCAATTTTTGTTGAAATATTTATCTACCATGCTCTTGCACACCAAAGTCAGATTAAATGAGATTTCAACCACGTACTGGTACAGGGGACTTTCTGTGTTCCATGTAGAATTGGAACTGGCTATCAATACTGACACCAGCATGGAACGAGTTTCAAAAATGATTCCACTAGAAATGAGTTTGAGTTTCAGAATTGATCTCTCTCCCTAGATCTGGAGCACAGAGGGTATTCGTGTTCGATTTAAATTATGACTGAATTAATATATTGGTTGAATCGAATTAATCTCTGAAAATGTTTGATCTGCTTGCATTGTCTGGTTGGAATAATGGATTAAATAGATGGAATGATTCACTAGGCTTTTTAGCTCACCCCCTTATTTTTCACAACAGGAAATTAATCGGCTTGCGAGGAGATTTAACTATTGAAAGTTTTTATTTATTTCAATGTAGGACACATCGGCCCAAGTGAAATCATGTATTTTCAGCTTTGATTTTTTTTTTTTTGACTGTAATGAATTATTATAGTCGAAATTTTCGAATGAATAAATGAAGAATTTTATTTACCATAATGTCATTTTGTACATAGACTAATGTACACAGAAACCCTATTGCATTTGGGGTTTAAGAAGAAGAAAATGTAGCACGGGCCCATCTCCCGGGCATCCCAAGATTTTTGATCAAAGAGAATTGAACCGTCAGATGACGTGGAAGATGAGACTTGGGAGGCGGGGTTTTACATAAATGTTTCTAGTTATTTTAGAAATCCTTGAATTATTTAACTGTTAGATTTGAAGTATTTTACTGTTTTGATTCATTTTTCGTAAACTCTGATGGTTTTGAGCTTGGGCCGTTATGCCTCATGTTTTTCTTTGAAGTTTTGCCAATCAAATTTAGTTGCTTGTAAACTTTCAGTTCCAAATAGATCATTGTGTATTTAAATTAATTTCATAATCTATTTGAAAGAAAAGTTTTGAAGCATGAGATAGACAGAAAGAGAACGAACCCACGTGGCCTCTAGCTCTCAACAAACGACCCGAGTTTGGTGTCTCCTGCTAAATGGGGGCACCATCTTCACATGTGGCCCCGAAGACTCGTCACGAAAAGAGAAAGGAACTAGGAGCCAGGGTGTCACAGTCAATCTCCTCTTTAGTTCTTGGAATGCTTGTTCACATTTCTTGCTCCATGTAAACTTAACTCCTTTTCTGACCAACTTGGTCATCGATTTTGCTAACTTGAAAAAATCTTGGATGAATCTTCAATAGTATATAGCTAGGCCTAAGAAACTCATGATCTACGTAACTATCTTTAGTTGTTTCTAGTCTATGATAGCTTCCACCTTCTTCAGATCTACAGAGATGCCTTCCGCTGATATTATGTGGCCAAGGAACTTGACCGTCTTCATCTAGAATTCACATTTGTTGAACTTGACATACAATTGGTGTTTTCTAAGGGTCTCCAACATCAATCTCAAGTGTTTTAAGTGTGTTCAGTTTTTGACCTAGAGTAAATCAAGATGTCATCCACAAATACCACCACAAACTAGTCGAGGTACTGTCTAAACACTCTGCTCATCAAATCCATGAATGTCGTTGGGGCATTGGTGTAACAACCTAAGCTAATCGGTTCGATTCCAGGGGGATTCCTGGGCTAAATGTGCATTCGAGGGTGTCCTATTGTGCCGACCGATTTTAGGAGACTCACTTTCGAGTCTTGCCAAGAACAAAACCTTACATCCACTCAGTGGTGGCTAAGGTGGGGACAATATCAGTACGTAGTGGGCTCTAGTTGTTACAATTGGTCAAATGAAATGGCATCACGGTGAACTCAAAGCATCCATATCGTGTTTTGAAGGTCATTTTGTGTATGTTAGACTCCTTGATTCCCAGTTGGTGGTATCCCGACCTAAGATCAATCTTTGAGAAATGAGTGGCTCCTCTTAATTGATCAAATAGGTCATCAATCCTTGGTAAGGGATATTTGTTCTTCACGGTTGCCTGCTTCAGTTTTTGATAGTCAACACACAGCCTCATAGATCATATTTCTTCTTTACAAATAGCACCGGAGCTCCCCACGGTGATATGTTTGGCCTAATGAAGCCTTTTTCCGAAGCTCGTTTAGTTGGGTTTTTAGCTCGATTAGCTCTACTGGTGCTATCTTGTAGGGAGGTATGGTTATAGGGTTGGTTCCAGGGTAAAGTTTAATCTTGAACTAAACTTCTTTAGCGGGTGGTAGTCCCAGTAGGTCATCTGGGAATGCATTTTCATACTTACTAACTACTGCTAAGTCATGGATTTCCCTTTGCTCTACAAGGTCTTCCTCATATAGTTTCTAAAACTCATCTTTCTACCTCAGACAGTTCATCATGGTGATTGTCGAACTTCTTATTAATCTCTTCATGTCACCATTGATTCTATAGGTTTTCCTCGAAGGTAAGGTTATAGTTACTCGTCTCTTAGGACAATCTATCTGTGCTTGATGCTAGTCGAACCAGTTTGTCCCCAAGATTACATCATAGCCATAAAATGGTAAAATACATAGGTCGACAGAGATTAATTTATTCTCACACCTTAGATCACAACTACACATTCTTTTAAAGGTAATGATGGTCCCTATTAGTGTGGACACATTCAAAGTCATGGGTAGTGTTTTTATTACAAGTTATAGCCTATCAGCTAGTTCTTCAGAGAAATAAAAATTCGGGGCTCCCGAATCAAATAATAGTCTTACAGCAACATTAGATAATAGGAACGTACCTTCCACAACAAGGACTTGCTCTTCCTGAGCCTTGGCAACAACAAACATTCTGGCCTGGTTCTGAATGCGACCCTGGTTCGACCCCTACTTTGCATTATGTTGTTTTTGTCTGCCCTAAAGATGATCAGTTTGTTTTCTTCCCTGATTGTTCTGTGGATGATGTTGTCGAGGAGCCTAAGCTGGTGCAGTCAGGCAATTTCTTGCTATGTGGCCCTTTTACCTGCACAGGTAGCATAATCCTTGTCTCCTTGCCTGTTCTTTTGACTCATCTTTAGGTTGCCCTTATTTCTAAGTCTGCAATGTTTTTCAACCACTCTTGTTCTTTTTCTGGGCCCTTTGATTGTCTTTCTCATTTTGGGGCCTTTTGTTTCTACCCCTAAATCTCTATTCCAGGTTTAGCTCTTGCTATAGTGTTAGAGCCTTTTTTAAGACGTCTCTTTACGTCTTTAGGCCCAGAGTCATTATTATTTTTCAGATTTCCATTTGAGACCCTGTGCAAAATGACTGGCTTTAATTTTCTCTTCTTTGATCAGTTCTGGCAAGAATTTGGGTAGCTCAGTAAACCTCTTTTCATATTTAGCTACAATTAGGTCCCTCTAAGTCAGTCGGGCGAAATCTTCCTGCAGCTTCCTTAGCTAGCGTGGCCTTCGAAAAAAAATTCTCGTAGAAAACCTCCTTAAATTCTTCCCAACTCATTATTTCAACATTAGTTTTAAGATCCATTTTCATCATTCTCTACCAACTTTTGGCTGGTCCCTTGAAGTGATGTGGGGCCAGCGCTACTCTACAGGAACCTGTCACCTTCAATACATTTAGATGTTCCTCCATTTCTTGGTAATAGTGATCAGCGGTAAGGTAGTTTGCGGTACCATCAAATTGCAGTCTGAGCCCTTTGACGATCCAGAACTTCGAGTGCAAGCATTGGCTGTTGCGCAAGAATTGGTTCAAGTACTTGCGGTTGTGGTGCCGCTTGAGGTATCATTTGAGGTAGGGCCTTCATGATCTGGTCAATGACCCTCCGAGTAACTTCATACATCATGTGTTCCATTCGCACCTCTATATCAATAAGTGCCACCCATTCTCGCTGTTTAGTTTCATTAGACATTGAAACCCTAATACAATATATCTTAGATCCATCCATTATCAACAAGTCAAAAGCCATTTTTGTATCCGATATTAGTTGGCATTAATCACCTCTAGGACCATCATAGAACATAATTAAGAAAGTCTCAAATTTATGCATGAAAACTTTGTGCATGTATAGCTTTCAATGCATGAAAAACCTCTTAAAATAGCTTTAGTTTTGGACTAATTTGCCATGAATAAAAAATTGATAAATATCAATTATTTTTCCAGCCATCTTGAGGCCCTTTAAGTGGCTAGTTTGGTCTTGCACGATGTCCCTTTAAACATACACTCGAATTACAATGAACATTGATTCAAACTATGGCTTTATGTAATGTATTTTTAATTTTGTACCTCAATTTTTGGAATAAAAAACTATCAAGAAACACACTTACACCAGCTAGAAATGGGACTAAGGTAACAGGAAAAGTGGAACACTAGATAAAAACTCAAAAGAAAACATAAAATTGTAACACCATGAGCAAAAAACACACCTAGAAGTAATTTAAAAATCATTGACTTTGAACTTAGTTTTATGTAGTTTTAAGAATCAAATGAGCCAAATAAGTTCTCATACGTCAATTCCCTCAATAGGCATAAAGGGGTGGGAGTTTGGAACTAAAAACGTGATTTTCAACTACGAGGTGAGTTGCAAGTTAACTCGTCGTATCAGTGAGTCGTTGGGATCTTAAATATGATAGAACTCAGTAAAATTAATTTAGAAACATAGTATCAAAAAGATTTTAAAATAATCCAAAAGAAAAGAGGATCCATATATTTTCTTATGTACCGAGAAAACTAATGTAAGAAAACATGGGAATTAAAGATTTATTATGAATCAATCACATGAAACCAACAACGGATCAATTAGTAACACTTAAATGGCACTCTAATTCAAGTAGGTAGGTTAAGGTAAACCTCGAGTTGCGTGACTTCAATCAGTTATCAATAGTGGAGCATTAAGGGTCCAAATAATGTGAAAAAAAAAGATTAAGGGTTGGTTCTATTTGAAATAGAATCTAATAGGAAATAAGTGTCGATAGGTTGATATCATCTCATACAAAGTTTAAGAAAAACATGAGAGCACTCTTGGATTTAGTTTTAGGTAGAGATGACACCCTATCTTTAAATTATTTTTAAATAAATATGATTGGATGAACTAATTGTTTCTAGCACCAACATTTCACTAATGGGAAATGGCCATGAATGACCCAAACACAAATATATCAATTATGACATCGGAACAATTCAAGATGTTGTTTTGCGATAACTTCTTTTCAATGCTAATCATTGGACACTTTTAGTTGGAGTTCATATGGTTGACATAGAAGATAGTGACACTATCAAAGTACAAAAATAATTTTACTAAACTATCACAGTTCGTGCCGGAGTTTTGTGAAGGACGAGCAGTTCAAGGCTAACAAATTCGTAGAAGGGCTATGAGTGAAAATAAGGAAACTGATCGTTCCAATAAGATTGACTATGTATAAAGAGACAGTAGTAAGAACACAACTGTTTGAGAGGATCTCAATTTTGAGTTGGTACTAAAAAGTCTTAACAAGCAACCACCAACTGATCAAACAACAAGAGTTTCATTGAAAAAACATAACATAAATTAGGGCTTCGGCGCGCCATAGAATTAAAATTAGGTGCATAATGGGTTTAGACCACGAGGAGCTAGACCTCCTTAACAATTTTAGTAATGGCAACCACAACATAGCAAACACGATAAAATCATGCCAAGGTTCACAAAGAATAGGCCAGGGTGGACACTTAGCTCAATAGTGACAAATAAAGACACAATAGCTATAGCCGCAAATGCAAAACAACATAAATTGTCGAAGCTAAATTGTTCAACCTCAACAAAGGCCATAACAATAGCATCCCTAACCATAATAGATTCACGCAAAAAGATAAAATTAGAACTAAGGCTAGAATCAAGGTTGAGCCCATGTGGTGCCAGATGTTCAGGCAGAGCTAGTATTGACCATGGAAAGTACATTCTTACTATTTAATATTGTTGTGAAGATCTTGCTTGAATATGGTGTAACATGTTTTTTATTTCTAAGGACCTAATAAACAAATTATAACTAGTCAGTACTCCATAGCAAATACTATTACATGTAGCCACACCTATACGAACTACCATAACATTTAGAAATAACTACAATTGTGAATTGAGTTTCGAAGACAAGATGGTTATGACCAGCCATTTTGTCTTACTATTTCATGGATATGATGTAATATTGGGCACAGATTAGATGACCCAATATTGGGCTCAGATTGATTGTGAGAGATGGATAGTCATATTGACTCTACCATTAAAAGAGATCATGAGGGTTTACGATGATGTACATAGACTACCAAAGAACACTATGGAGGTGACTTTATGCAATATGACTTAGAGCTAAGACTTCAGACAACTTGCTGATGGAGATACCATTTAGACACAAACAAAGATCTAGGATATTCAAGGTGTAAGGGATTGCCAAGAGGTCTTCTTAGATGACTTACCGGGACTATCACTACAGATAAAGGTAGTTCAAGATTGAAGTATACCTAGGAACCAATCTTATAACCATTCCACCTTATTGAATAACAGTTATTGAGTTGATTGAATTAAAGACTCAATTCGATAAGCTTTGTGAAAAAAGGGTCATTTGACTAAGTGAATTGCTTTGGGGAGCTCCAATGTTATTTGTTAGGAAGAAAATGGATCCATGAGGTTGTGCATCAACCATAGAAGGTTCAATCAAGTAACAATGAAAAGCAAATACCCATTGTCCATAATCAATGCTCTCTTTGATCAATTGAGGGGAGCTACTCACTTCTCCAAGATTAATTTGGAGTTAGTTAGCACCAACTGTGCGTCAGGAAGTCTGACATTTCAAAGATGGCATTTGAAACCAGATATGATCACATTGAGTTTATAGTGACATTGTTCAAGTTGACTAATGCACCAACATCATTCACAGATTTGATGAACAAGGTTTTCAAACCCTGTTTGGATTGGTTAGTAGTGGTTTTTGTTGATGACATCTTAATTTACTCTATATTTGAAGAAAAACGTATGAATCACCTAAAGATTGTACTTTAGACCCTCAAAGACCATTAGTTGTACGTGAAGTTTAGCAAATGTGAATTTTGGATAAAGATTGTCAAGTTCTTAGGTTACGTTATATCTATGGCTGGTATATCAGTAAACCCGAAGAAGGTAGAGGAGTCATGAATTCAAAGCAACCCAAGATAGTCATTAAAATTAGAACTTTCTTGGGGTTAGTTGGATATGATAGATAGTACATCCAAGACTTCTATATGTTATCTAAACTTCTAACTGAACTAACTAGGAAGGGAGTCAAGTTTATTTGAAATGATTGATACAAGAATAATTTTCAACAACTAAAGAAAAGGCTAACCACAACACCTATATTAACCACCTTAGCACATGGAGCTGGTTATGTGGTGTATACTAATGTATCGAGAAATCATTTGGTTGCGATACTGATGCAAGAGGGTAAGGTTGTCACATGTGTCTCACGACAGCTCAAGACTCGTGAACATAATTATCCAACTCATAACCTATAACTTACAATGATAATCTTTTGTACTAAAGATCTAAGGAAACTACTTTCATAGTGGTAGGTTTGACTTATATTTGAAGTGTAAGAGTCTAAAGTACATCTACACTTAGAAGAAATTGAATCTCAAGCAATAACGATAGATTAAATTCTTGAATAACTGTGACTTCTAGATGTTTTACTATCCAAGGAAGGCAAATATTACAATTGATGTCCTAAGCAGAAAGCTTAGCAATACATAAGAGAAGAGAGTGTTGGATAAATGAATTAATTAATAGTTATAACATGAAAGTAAAAAAAAAATGATGCTAAGCCACCGGTCTTATACCCTGTGATATATCGACCAAATCTATTATCGCAAATCTAGGAAAAATAAAAACAGGACAAGTGGATAATAGATCCTAAGAAGGGTGTCAAATAGGGCAAACAAAGAATTTCAAGATTGATGTAAGTGATATATTGAGATTGAGCGATAAAGTATGTGTACTTAAGAGCGGATAGTCTAGAAATGTCAAAATCTACACATTATCTACTTTCTTAGCCAAAAAAATTAACTATCTATTAAGATAATTTTTTTATTCAAAATGAGAGAATTGTATGTTACAAAAAAATAAAATAAAATAAAAACCTTAATGAGGTGCTATCTAATAAGTTGATATAAAATAAATTTCAAAAACATTAAGACTAATTAAATGATAAATTATTCATATACATTGATAGTAGGTGAGCAAATAAAAAAAATGTGGCCAGAATTCTAATTGTGTTATAAATAATAATAATAAAATATTGAATGCCTTTGTAAATTATTTGATATTTGATATTTAGTATCATGTAGCCTTTAAGATCTCATAATGTCCAAATTAATAGAATTATTTAAATGTCATTATTATGATTGATATAACCTCCCATTCTAAAAAAATTATATAAAAGGAGTCTTGTGCCTCATAGAAATGATCAACAAAGAGAACAATTCTCTCTTGAAAAACTTTCTTCTCTTTAGTGTTCTCGAGTTTTCTTTCCCTTCTCTTGAAGAAATTCTTGCTTTTTCAATTTGTTCTAATTTGATTCATAACATGTTATCAGTACGAGCTAGCTTTTCAAGATCAACTTCAAAGGCACAAGAGTTTGAAAAGAAAAGACTTGAAGGTATACTTTGATTTATGTGATTAAATATTTGAGTAGTACATTTAGTTTGCACATGTATAGTTATTTATATATAATATTATTTACTAATAATTATATGTAATTATATTGACTAAGAAAGTATACTCTGTAGTTGCGTCTAGTACGATCTTCTACATTAGAAATCAAAAATCAAATAAATAAATTTATTCAATATTTTATCGATTGATTATGTTCTGTTCTTAATTTTTATAAATAGTACTATAAGTTTGGGTTGATAGTAGGTAAGTTTTGTCTCGAGTAAAGTTAAACATTGAAAGGGAGATGGGTTATCCTGTCCTAAGAGGCCGGTTACTCTAAGTAGACTCTGTCCCGCCGCCCTTTTTTGGAGGTTGTCCCACCAATTCATACAAATAGTACATTTTAATTAAATTTCAAGATGTGAACATATATGTAATTGGTATTATTTATTATTAACTAATATATATATATATATATATATATATATATAACTTATCTATTTCATTAAAATAGATTAAAAATTTATTTAAAAAATAATAATTGTTTAAATAGTCACATTCTAATACATTTTATATATCTTGTGAAGTAATACGTCAAACCTCACGAAATTAGAATTTGTGGCACTTGATATTTCGGACAAAAATTATTTATCACGGATTTTAGATGCTGAAATTCATCTTGATACCATAGGTCTTTAAGACACCATCTAAGAGGGAAACAATGAATCCCTACAAAATCGTGGCAAGGCAATAATTTTTCTTCGTCACCATCTCTATGAGAAATTAAAAATTAAGTACCTTACCATAAAATATTCACTTGAATTGTAGAAATGTTTAAAAGAAAGATATAACTACCAAAAGACAGTGATTCTTCCAAAGGCTCGTTATGACTGGATGCATCTTCGGTTACAAGATTTTAAAAGTGTGAGTGAATATAACTTTGTGGTGTTTAGAATTAGCTCACAATTATTATTTTGTGGAAAAAACATCACTGATGATGATGTTAGAAAAAACATTTTTTACTTTTCATGCCTCGGATGTGTTCATGCAGCAGTATCGAAAGAAAAAATTTAAAAAATATTGAACTAATTTTTTGTCTTCTTGTGGCTGAACAAAATAATGAGTTGTTAATAAAAAATCATGAAGCTCGTCTAACTAATTCTACTCTATTTCCTGAAGCGAATGCAAGGGCATCAAATAGTATTGGACATGGAGAAATTATGCTCATGGCTATGGTCGTAGACGTTGTCGAGGTCGACATACATATCATGATGGTTATGAAAACTCTTCTCATCATAAAAATAATATCAGCCACCAAAAGTGGAAAATAATGAGAAGGAAAAAAAAAGAAAAAAGTTTCAAAGAATTCTAAAAAATGTATGCTACAAATGTGGTATGAAAGGACATTGGTCACGTACCTTTCGTACATCAAAATATCTTGTTGATATTTATCAAGCATCATTAAAAGAAAAGAAAAAAAATGTGGAGACAAATTTTATTTCTCAAAATGATGACATTGACCAAAGTCTTCTTAATATGACACATTTGGATGTAGCAAATTTTTTTGAAAACTCGGAAGAAAGATGTGACTGAATGAAGATGAATTTTTGAATTTTATTATTATTACTTTTGATTATGTGTATCACTTTTGTATGTTTGTTTTTAATGTGTATTGCTTTTGTGTGTTTATTTTGGTATATTTTTCTAGCATTTATATATAAAATAAAGTATTTCTTACAAAATGAAGAAAATATGGATATTCATGATCAAAATTTAGCTAGAATCAAGATAAAAAATGAAGATATTTGTCTCATAGACAGTGCTACGACACATACCATACTTACAAATAAAAATGTTTTTCTCATTTGCTTATGTAACAAGCTAATGTTAGCAAAATATCTAGTAGTGTAAAACTTATTGAAGGCTCTAGAAGAGCTAATTTATTGTTACCTGAAAGAACAAAGATTATTATAAACAATGCACTACTCTCTATTAAGTCTCGAAGAAACTTATTAAATTTCAAAGATATTAGAAAAAATGGATATCATGCTGAAACAATTAATGAAGGAAATATTGAATACCTTCATATTACAAGTATGGTATCGGGTAAGAAACATGTATTAAAAAAATTGCCTATTTTTTCTTCTGGTTTATATATAACATCTCAAAAAGTTTATATAAAATTTAAATTTTTAATTACAAAATTATACAGAATTGACAAATTAAAATTTTGGCAAGTCCTAGTTACCCAAATAAGGAATAAAAACTAATTTAAGGGATTTTTGGAAGAAAAAAAATATGATTATAATGCATAAAATGGGATATCATAGCCAAAAATACAAGGATATGTGCAATTTTTGATGAAAACAAAATTAGAAAGTCAATTGGGATCGAGATTTCGCAAAAATTCGGAGAGAAAACAAGAAATTCGGAATAATAAACTCAAAATACTGCGAATCGTAGATCTGGAATCTGATCTCACGATCTGACGACCAAGATCAAATCTGTACGTACGCACGAGCACACCAAATCATCAAGATCAAACGGCCAAAGATCCTCATACGTAACTCGAGGATGATCGTGCGGCCAGAAGCGAGTTCGTTGATCACAAAATCAAATCCGCACATTGTGATCAAGGATCATCTAACGGTCGAGATCGAAGTCACGTTGAGATATTGCGAACGGTGCTGCGCTCGAGGATCATCGGATGGTTCAGATAAAAGTTGTGTTGATGAGATCGCGAACAGTGTTGCGCTCGAGGATCATCTAACGGTCTAGATCAAAGTCATTTTGATTAGATCGCGATCATTGATGGGCTCGAGAAATCCAACGGCCGATATCGAGACTTCGATTTTTTTTATTGATCTGAGATCAATCCAACGACTCCGATCAAAGGTGAATGTGTATCTCGAGGAAAATCCTAGGAACTAGATCAAATTCGAAATTTAAAATACAAAAATTACGTTAAAATTAACGAAAAATACAAAATTTAATCCAAAAATTTCGAAAAATAGTTTCTAAATTTCGAAGAATACTTCTAAAATCCGAAAAAAATTTGAAAAATACTCATTTGCTTCAAAAATTAAAAAGTACGAAATTATGAAGAATTAGGATGTTCTATTCAAAGAAGAACACAAAACTTTCTAATTTCTCTATTTGAAAACCTATATAAACCCCCATAGGCTCTTAATTTCATTCATTCCAAAAAATAAGAGTTGAATTCTCCTCTTGTTTTCTCTAAGCCTTCTTCTTGGCTCCTTTTCCCATCTTTCCCTTCTTGTGTGTGAGAAGTTCTCAAATTAGAGAATTAAATTGGGCAATTTTCATTGGCATTAGTACGTGGGGGGAATTGCTGCCAAAATTCTGAAAGATAGCGTCACATGGTGGAAGTGATTTCTACAACACCCTTATGTTCTTATTTGAATTTATGACATGCTCATTGTTGTGTGTTTCACTGAATTCAAAGATTTTCAACTTCAGTCCTAGAATTTTAAATTTTTATTTCAGTATTTCAGTTTGATTCATGTTTGAGAAATCATATCATCCATGTCATGTTAGTATCATGCTTAGGCTTTTAAATTAAATTATGATTCATATTTTATGAATATTTCACGAATTGATCGTTTACATTCTGAATTTTAGTTTGATTTCATATTCTGAAATTTATGTTATGAGATCATGATATGAGAATTAATCAAAGACGATGGAGATAATAACTACGTACCATCATAGTAGTCATGACGACACTATGGATGTTCTTTTCATATGAGTTAGGTCATATGGTTTTCAGACCTAAGTACTTGAGGGTTGTGTACCACTAGTGGGTCACCATGTGTAATGGGTTAATGCTGACATATGCCACTAACAGGTTGATGCCGAGTGGGGCCTATGTACTTAGTTAAGAACACCAAGGGATAAAAGACCCTTTTGGTCTTAGATTCAATTTGAACAAATTGTTGTTTGAAATGTCTAATGATTGCAAGTGTTTGAATTATGATTGTGTTATGAGTTTGAATATGAAAGATGGTTATTCGAAAAGGATCCACTGGGCTATGTGCTCACTCTTCCTTTCTTATTTTCTGGAACATGAACCCATAGAGCAATTGAATATAGATAGTTTCTTAGAAAGTGTCTACAGTATTATATTTTTTAGAATTTTTAAGGACATGTTGCCCAAAGTTTTTATGTTTTGCTATTGAAAAGTATTTTGAAGTCTTCTGCTATAACAATTAGTTTTTTTAAAGAGTTTAGTACTCTCAATTTCTATTATGAATAAAATAGTTTGAATTTCTTTATCTCTTTTAATTTGCCTTGATTTTATTGAAAATTTTGTATTCTTGAATTTTATACAAAGGCACGAGATATTGAAAAGAAAAGAACAAGTGTGTGTCATTTGTAACGTAGCACCGGCCCGACCCGCCGTTTTGTTAAGTCTACTGTCAAGAGAATGGTGGCAATGTACACTGCTTAAAAGATACGGGGGTTGGGGTGTTACAAAGGTGGTATCAGAGCTCAGTTAGTAAATTTACTGGGCAAGAATTAGAAAGTTACTATATGATACCAAAGGTAGTATCAGAGCCTAGGCATTAGTTGGTGGGCCAAGAACAGAAAGTATCCTCTGATACCAAGTGTGGTATCAGAGCTTAGTTATTAGAAACACCGAACCAGAATCAGAAACCCAAATTAGGGCTTCACCTTGAATTGAATTTAGAATGCCCTACCTTCTATTTTGAAATTAATGAATATTTTAGAAAGTGTTTTCAAAAAGGAAATATATGTTTTGAAAATGTTTTGTTTGGATACAAAGATTACAAGTTGAGTTGATAATGGGTAAGCCTTGTCCCGAGTAAAGTTAAACATTGAAAGGGAGATGGGTTATCCAACCCTAAGAAGCGTTGTTGCTAAGAAGACTTCGATCTCGCCGCCCGATTTGAAGGTTGTCCAACCAGCTTATATAAGTAGTCGGAGTTGAAGAATACTCTTAATTTCGATAAAAGAAATTAGAAGGTGAAAAATTAGGGCAAGGAATTGATTAAAGGTCGAAAAAGATGTCAAAAGTGGTATCTTGGCCAGACAGAGGTTGTAAGTAAACCAGAACCGAACCCTAGGTCCAGAGAAAAGACCTTAGGTAGAAACAGGTGTAGCCATGGGTGGCACAGTGGATCAAAAGCATAAAACTCTAGGACATAGGCTAGAGACTGAAACTTGTGTGAAAATAGAAAATTGTTTGATCAGGAAATGAGACTGGGAAGCTTCTATAATTTTCGATTTCTATGTAGTATGGGATGCATAGAAATTCGGGGTTATGGAGGAAGCCTAGACTCGGAGAATGATGGACCATATGTGATGAATGATCAATAACTCTGGCAGAACGAGTTTCTCAATGCTCGCTAGTATGGGATACTTGAGTATAGTGGGCTCGAGAACCTTAGTTATTGAGCAATTTGCGAAATTGTTTAGGTGCGACTCTATTCTGAGTGAAAATCTAAGTAGACACTTGAACCTGAAAGCTTAGGTAGAAGCTTGGAACCTTGCTGTCCTAGTTTGATTGTTTGATTGTGCGATATGCATGCTTTACTATTTATTTGCTTTGAGACCCAATCCTGTACCCATGTATGAAAAGAACCTAGAAGAAAGAATTTAGGCCACTAAACAAATCGAGAACCTAGAAACTAAATCTAGAGTCATGATAGTACGAATGTTTGCTGAAACAAAGATTGACGTTGAAAAGATGAGCCAAAAAGAGTTCAAAGAGGTCTTCCATGAAAGGTTCTTTCCGAAAATGGCACTGTAAAAGCCATAAGAGGACTTCATCAGGTTGAATCAGAAGGACTTGACTGTAGTTGAGTACGAGAAAAAGTTTACTGAATTGGATAAGTTTTATTGGGAGCTGATTTAAGAAGAAATAATGAAAGCTAATTGGTTTGCTCAGGATCTTAAGATTGAGATTCAAAAAGTGATTATGAATCTAAGCTTAAAGAAATATAGGGATCTTAGGGTATGAACTCAACTTAGAACAAAGGTTGAGAAGAAAGAACAAGAGGCCTAGGAATGAAATAGAAAACCCAAAGGCCTAGAAAAAAAATAAGCATGGTGGAAAAGCACCATAGACTTAGAAATAGGGGCAGAACAAAGACGAGTCAATGGAAGAAGCTAAGAGGCTGAGATTATGTTTCGTATGCAAGCAGAAGGGTCATTTGGTGAAAATTGCCCAACTACACCACCTCAGGCTTCCCAATAGCAACAACAGAATACTCAGGGGGAAAATCAGAATGGGCGACCTCAAGCCAGACATAATTAGAATGCCAATCAATGGCAAAACCAGGGCCATGGTCAGAACCAGGCTAGAATGTTCGCGGTTGAGACCTAAGAAGACGAGGCTCCTGCAGTAGAAAGTATTTTCCTATTATTTAATGTTGTTGTGAGACTGTTGTTTGACTCGGGTGCCCCAAAATCTTTTATCTCTGAAAAACTAGATGATACAACTTGTGACAAAAACAATGCCTGTAACTTTGAATGTGTTCACACCAATAGGGACCATTGTGACTTCAAAAAAAAATGTGTAGTTGTGACCTTAGGTTTGGGGATAAACTTTTAACAGTTGACCTATATACCCTACCTTTCTATGGCTATGATGTAATTTTGGGGATGAATTGGTTAGATCAGTACTAAGCCCAGATAGATTGTCCTATGAGACGGGTAACCATAACATTACCTTCTGGGGAGATCTTTAAAATCAATGGGGATATTCGGAGACTATCAAGGAGTCCAACCCTAGCCTTACTGAATTGCTTGAAACAGACGGATGAGTTCAAGGAACTCTCTGAAGAAGAACCTACTGACTTGAAGAATATTCACGACCTAGTTGTTGTTAGTGAGTACGATGACATGTTCCCAAATGACTTACCTGGACTACCACCAGCAAGAGAGTTAGAGTTCAAGATCGAACTTTACCCTGGAGCCAACCCTATATCCATACCTCCTTATAGAATGACGCCAGTAGAACTAATTAAGTTGAAAACTCAACTGGACGAGCTCAAGGAGAAAGGTTTCATTAGGCCGAGTGAATCACCCTAGGGAGCCCCAGTACTATTCGTGAAAAAGAAAGATGGTTCCTTGCGACTGTGTGTCGACTACCGAAAGTTGAATCAAGCTACCATAAAGAATAAATATCCTTTACCAAGGATTGACGACCTATTTGATCAATTACGAGGAGCCACTCATTTTTCTAAAATTGATCTTAGGTCAAGATATCATCAGCTAAGGATTCGAAAGGCTGACATCCACAAGACAGGCTTTAAAACAAGACATGGACACTTCGAGTTCACCGTGATGCCCTTTGGGTTACCAATGCCCCGGCAGCCTTCATGGATTTGATAAACTGAGTGTTTAGATAGTATCTCGACAAGTTTGTGGTGGTATTTGTAGATGACATCCTAATCTACTCCAAGTCAGAGGCTGAACACTTAGAACACTTGCAAATAGTGTTGGAGACACTTAGAAGGAATAAATTATATGCTAAGTTCAGCAAGTGCAAGTTTTGGATGGAAACTGTCAAGTTCCTAGGCCACGTTGTATCAGCAAAATGCATCTTTGTAGATCCGGAGAAAGTGGAAGTCGTCATAAACTAGAAGCAACCTAAGATAGTAACAGAAATTTGAAGTTTCTTGGGCTTGGCAGGCTACTACAGAAGGTTCATTAAGGATTTTTTCAAGTTGGCAGAACCTATGACTAAGTGACCAGAAAAGGAGTTAAGTTCTAGTGGGATAAGAAATGTGAACAGTCATTCCAAGAACTGGAGACAGGATTGACTACGGCTCCTATTCTAATCACCCCAACTCCTGGTGTTACTTACATACTCTATATTGATGCTTCGCTGAGTGGGCTTGGAGCAGTGTTAATGTAGGAAAGACAAATAGTCGCTTATGCTTCGCAACAACTAAAGGTCCATGAGAGAAATTACCCTACTCATGACCTAGAGCTAGCGTCCATTGTGTTTGCCTTGAAGATTTAGAGACATTTCCTTTATGGTGAGAAATTTGTGCTATTTTCAGATCACAAGAGCTTGAAGTACATCTACACGCAAAAGGAGTTGAACCTCAGGCAACGGAGATGGATGGAATTCTTGAAAGACTATGATTTTGAACTACACTACCATCCGAGGAAAGCCAATGTAGTGGTTGATGTTTTGAGTAGGAAGTTCAACAAACAAGAAGAAGAAAAAGGTCAGATGTACCAATTGATTGAAGAATTTAGGTTGGTTGTAAACCTTAATGAGAAATAAGCCTATCTTTACAATATCTCTTGCCAACTGGACCTATTACATCGGATCAGGGATGAACAGAAGCAAGACAAGTGGCTTGCTCAACTTATCGAAGGAGTCATACAAGGAAAGCATACTAACTTCAGGATGGATGCTGAAAACATCCTAAGACTCAGGGAAATGATATGTATACCTCAGCAGGGACAGAGCAAGCAAATCATACTTGATGAAGCTCATTAGACTAAGTATACCATGCACCCTGGTGGGGATAAGATGTACCAGAACCTCAGCAAAACCTACTGGTGGAGAGGAATGAAAAGGGACATGGTCAAATATGTCTCTAAGTGCTTAAAATGCCAACAATTGAAAGCAGAACGTTAGGAACCCTCTGGAATGTTACAACCACTCCTAATCCCTGAATGGAAGTGGAATAACATTGCCATGGATTTCGTTAGTGGTTTACCCAGGAACAAAAAAAGGAGAAGACACTATTTGGGTGATAGTGGATCGTCTCACCAAAGTGGCTCACTTCTTGCCAATCAGATCCACAGACCAAGTCAGCAAGTTGGAAGAAATCTATGTGTAAGAAATCATCAAACTTCATGGTGTACCCAAGACTATCGTGTCTGATAGAGACTCTTGCTTCACTTTACAGTTTTGGCAAAGTCTACAGAACAAGATGGGTACTAAGCTCACAATGAGTACAACATTTCACCCTCAGACAGATGGTCAGTCTGAGAGAGTTATCTAAGTTTTGGAAGATATGTTGAGGGCTTGCGTTCTAGACTTCAAGGGGAATTAGAGCAAATACTTACACTTGGTGGAGTTTTCCTATAACAAAGTTATTAGGCAAGCATAAAAATGGCTCCATTCGAAGCTCTCTATGGAAGACCCTGCAAATCACCTATCTGTTGGGCTGAACTTGAAGATCAAGTATAAACTGGGCCAGATATGGTGGAAGAAACGAGCAACCAAGTCAAGTTAATACAAAAGAGACTGACTACTGCGCAGAGTCGTCAAAAGAGCTACGCAGACAAAAGGAGAAGACCATTAGAGTTCCAAGTTGGGGACAAAACATTTCTGAGGATCAGTCCTCAGAAGGGCATCAAAAGGTTTGGATATAAAGGGAAGTTATCTCCAAGGTTTGTTGAACCCTTTGAAATACTTAGAAGAATCGAGGAATGTGATTATGAATTGGACCTACCAAACCAGATAACTTCAACACATAATGTATTCCATATATCCATGTTGAGGAAATACTAAGCTGACCCCTCTCACATCATTCACTGGGAGGAAATGAATATTCAAGATGATGCTACCTACGAGGAAACAACGGTCAGAATCCTTGACCACAAGGTACAGAATCTAAGAACAAAGGATATCCCATTAGTGAAGGTGTTGTGGAAACACCACAGGGTAGAAGAAGCCACAAGGGAACTCGAAAGCGAAATGAAGACCAAGTACCCGCATCTATTCATAAGGAATACCTAAATATGTACAAATTTCGAGGACGAAATTTTTTCTAAGGAGGGTAGGTTGTAACATCTCAAAAAGTTTATATGATATTTGATTTTTTACTCACAAAATTATACAGAATTGACAAATGAAAATTTTGACAAGTCCTAGTTACCCAAATGAGAAATAAAAATCAATTTAAGAAATTTTTGGAAGAAAAAATATGATTATAATGCATAAAATGGGATATCATAGCCAAAAATATAGGGATATGTGCAATTTTTTATGAAAACAGGATTAGAAAGTCAACGTGATCGAGATTTCGCAAAAATCCAAAGAGAAAACAAGAAATTCGACTAAAAAATCAAAAAAATTAATAAACTCAAAATACTGCGAACCGTAGATCTAGAATCTGATTTCACGATCCGACGACCAAGATCAGATCCGCACGTACACACGAGCACACCGAATCATCAAGATCAAACGACCAGAGATTTACATACGTAATTCGAGATGATCGTGTGGCCAGAAGTGAGTTCGTTGATCTTGAAATCAGATCCGTACACTGTGATTGAAGATCATCTGACGGTCAAAATCGAAGCCACGTTGAGAGATCGGGAATAGTGCTGTGCTCGAAGATCATCTAATGGTCCAAATCGAAGTCGTTCTGATTAGATCGCGATCGTTGATGCGCTCGAGGAAATCCAACAGCTGAGATCGAGACTCTAATTTCTATTGATTGATTCGAGATCAATCCAACGGCTTCGATCAAACCCAAATTCGAAATTACGGATACGAAAATTACGTTAAAATTAACGAAAAATACAAAATTTAATCCAAAAATTCCAAAAAATAGTTTCTAAATTTCAAAAAATATTTCTAAAATATGAAAAATACTCATTTTGCTCCAAAAATTAAAAAGTACGAAATTACGAAGAATTAGTGTGTTTTATTCAAAAAAGAACACAAAACTTTCTAATTTTCTCCCTTTGAAAACCTATATAAACCCCCTTAGACTCTTAATTTCATTCATTCCAAAAAAATAAGAGTTGAATTCTCGTCTTGTTTTCTCTAAGCTTTCGTCTTGGCACATTTTCCCATCTTTCCCTTCTTGTGTGTGAGAAGCTCTTGAATTGAGAAATTAAATTGGACGATCTTGGTTAGCATTAGTACGTGCAGGGAATTGCTGTCGAAATTCCGAAAGAAAGCGTCACAAGGTGGAAGTGATTTCTACAACACCCTTATGTTCTTATTTGAATTTATGGCATGCTTATTATTGTGTGTTTTTCATTGAATTCAAAGATTTTCAAGTTCAGTCCTAGAATTTTAAATGTTTATTTCAATATTTCAGTTTTGATTCATGTTTGAGAAATCATATCATTCATGTCATGTTAGTATCATGCTTAGGCTTTTAAATTAAAGTATGATGCATGTTTTATGAGTATTTCACGAATTGACTGTGTATATTCTAAATTTTAGTTTGATTTCATATTCTTAAATTTATTTTATGAGATCATGATATGAGAATTAATCAAAGACGATGGAGATAATAACCACATACCATCATAGTAGTCATGGTGACATTATGGATGTTCTTTTCATATGAGTTAGGTCGTATGGTTTTCAAACCTAAGTACTTGAGGGTCGTGTACCACTGGTGGGTCACCATGTATAACGAGTTGATGCCGACATATGCCACTAACGGGTTGATATCGAGTGGGCCCTATGTACTTAGTTAAGAACATCAAGGGATTAAATGCCATTTTGGTTTTAGACTCGACTTGAACAAATTGTTGTTTGAAACGCTTAATTATTGCAAGTGTTTGAATTATGATTGTGTTATGAGTTTGAATATGAAATATGGTTGTTCGAAAAGGATCTACTAGGCTATGTGCTTACTCTTCCTTTCTTATTTTTTAGGAACATGACCGACTATGACATCTCGATCTATAATGATGTGAAAAATCATTGAGAATTCACATGGATATTTACTTAAGAACTCGAAGATTCTTAATTCTAATGAATTCTTATGCGCAGTGTGCTCTCCAGGAAAGCTTATTATAAGACCATCACCAATTAAGGTTGGAACTGAGTCTCCTGCATTTTTGGACTGTATACAAGGTGACATATGTGGACCCATTCACCCACCGTGTGGACCATTTAGATATTTTATGGTTTTAATTGATGCATCTACAAGATGGTCACACGTGTCTTTATTATTAACTCGTAACCTGACGATTACGAGATTGCTTGCTCAAATAATATGATTAAGAGCTCAATTTCCAAACTATCCAATCAAGAAAATACGTCTTGATAATGCTAGTGAGTTTACATCTCAAGCTTTCAATGATTATTGCATGTCAATCGGGATTATTGTTGAACATCCTGTTGCTTATGTTCATACACAAAATGGTTTACTAGAATCATTTATTAAGTGCCTTCAATTAATAGCTAGACCATTAATTATGAGAACAAAACTCGCTGTTTCTATATGGGAACATGCTATTTTAGATGCCACAACTCTTATATGCATCAGGCCAACAAATTATCATAAATTCTCCTCTTTGCAATTGACTTATGGTCAAGAGCCAAGTATTTCCCATCTAAGAATTTTTGGATGTGCGGTATATGTTCCGATTGCTCTACCACAACGCACTAAGATGGGTCCTCAAATGAAGTTAGGTATATATGTTGCATATGATTCTCCATCAATAATTAAGTATCTTGAACTAGTGACTAGAGATATTTTTACAGCACGGTTTGCTGACTGTCATTTTGATGAGATAGTTTTTCCAACATTAGGGGGAGAGAATAAATAGCTAGGAAAAGAAGTAGATTGAAATGTTTCATCATATCCCAATTTGATCTTTGAACAAAGTAATGTGAACATGAAGTTCAAAGGATAATTCATTTGTAAAACATTGCAAACAGATTGCCAGATGTATTCATTGACCTTAAAAGAGTAAGTAAATCTCATATTCCAGCTGTCAATGCTCCAGCTCATATTGAAGTCCCTGAAGGACAACTTGTTGCAAATGAATCAAAGACGCACCTGAAGCATGGTAGACCAATTGGTTTTAAAGATAAAAATCTTCGAAAAAGAAATGGAGCAATTGATAAGGATCTCAAAATGGAGGAGATAGATACTCTTGAAGAGATTAGTGACATAACTAACAATGAAACCCCATAAAAGGAATATATATCTGAAAGTAATGAAGAAATCTCAATTAGTTATGTTACCACGGGGATGAGATGGAACCGAAAAGAAAAGGTTGTTGATGATATATTTGCATATAAAGTAGCGCTTGATGTTTTGAATGAAAGTGAGGATCTTAAACCTAAATCTATTGAAGAAAGTCACAAAAGACATGACTAGCGAAAATGAAAAGATGCAATCCAGGCAAAGTTAGACTCACTTGCAAAACGACATGTTTTTAAACCTGTAGTCCAAATACTTGAAGGTGTGACCACTGTAGGGTATAAATGAGTTTTTTTGCAAAAAAGAAATGAAAATAGTGAAGTTGTAATATATAAAGCACGACTTATTGCACAAGGTTTTACCCAAAGACTAGGTATTGATTATAAGGAAACATATTCTCCTGTGATCGATGCAATTACATTTAGATATCTTATGAGTCTGACAGTTAAAAAAAAACTTGAAATGCATCTAATGGATGTAGTAACAACCTACTTATATGAATCTCTTGATAGTGATATTTATATGAAAATCCCATAAGGATTTCAGATGCCTACAACATCTAACTCAAATTCTCAAAGAATTTATTCAATAAGTTACAAAGATTTTTCTATGGACTAAAATAATCTGAACGAATGTGGTATAATCGTCTTAGTGAGTATTTGTCTAAAGCGGGTTATAAAAATGATTCAATTTGTCCATGTGTTTTCATCAAGAAAACTGGATCCACATTTGTTATAATTGTTATATATGTTGATGATTTGAACATTATTAGGAGTCCTGAAGAACTTTCAAAAGTAGTAGATTATCTAAAGAAAAAAATTGAAATGAAAGACTTAGTAAAACTAAGTTTTGTCTCAGCTTGCAGATCGAACATTTATCAAGTGGAATTCATATTCATCAATCAACTTATACAGAAAAGATCTTGAAACGATTCTACATGGATAAAGCTCATCTATTGAGTACTCCAATGGTTGTTCGTTCACTTAATGTGAATAAAGACTTTTTTCGGCCTCGAGAAGATGATGAAGAACTACTTGGTCCTGAAGTACCATATCTTAGTGTCATTGGTGCATTAATGTATCTTGCTAACAATACAAAACCTGATATTGCATTTTCTGTGAATTTATTAGCAAGATATAGTTCTTCACCTACAAGAAGATATTAGAATGGAGTTAAACATGTATTTAGATATCTTCGAGGCACAATTGATCTGGGTTTATTTTGTTCAAATGAATCTCGAGAGCAATTAGTTGGTTATGCAGATGCAGGATATTTATCTGATCCACATAAAGTAAGATCCCAGACAGGTTACGTATTCACATATGGCGGTACTACTATATCTTGGAGGTCTACGAAACAAACATTAGTTGCTACATCATCAAATCATGCTGAAATATTAGCAATTCATGAGACAAGTTGAGAATGTGTTTAGTTAAGATCAATGATTCACCATATTGAAGGGACTTATGGTTTATCTTCAAAGAATGATGTTGCAACAATATTATATGAAGATAATGTTGCTTGCATTGCGTAGCTAAAAGGAGATAGAACAAAACATATTTTGTCAAAGTTCTTCTTCACACATGATCTTCAAATGAATGGTGATACTGAAGTTCAACAAATTCGTTCAAGTGACAATTTGGCAGATATGTTTACAAAGGCTTTATCGACTACATTATTTGAAAAGTTTGTTCATAACATTGGGATGCGTCAACTTCGAGATCTTAAATGATATCATCAATAGGAGTTATCGATTAGTGCACTGTACTCTTTTTCCCTTAGCTAAGGTTTTGTCCCATTGGATTTTTCTTGCAAAGTTTTTAATAAGGTAGTTCTAACAATATTAAAAGACTCTATAAGAATATATACTCTTTTTCTTTCTAGATTTTTTTTCCACTGGGTTTTATCTAGTAAGATTTTAATGAGGTATATTCTAATAAAAAAGACATTCAAAGGGGGAGTGTTATAAATAATAATAATAGTATATTAAATGTCTTTGTAACCTCTTTGATATTTAGTATCATGTAACCTCAATAATCTCATAATGTCCAAATTAGTGGAATTATTTAAATGTCATCATTATGATTGATGTAACCCCCGATTCTAAAAAATTATATAAAGGGGTCTTATGCCTCATAAAAATGATCAACAAAGATATTACTTATCTTTCATTCATCATTATTCTATACCTAGAATAATGAGGTACACAATAATGATCATCATTATTCCATACTTGGAATTACTATTTCATTCATTTTAATCTTTTCATTCATGCATATCTAAATATATTATAAGTCACTCCAAACAAAAAACCTTAACAGCATGTAATAAAGTCCATCAATTCTAATCACTTCTTATAGATCATTTTAAGCTTTAAACTAATGGATCATGGATGTAATCAATGCATCGATAACCAAGATGGAATAACCATAATTTTCCTCGACTATTTTCATACTTTATTTTCATTCTCATGTAACTATTTTCGACATATCCATTTTAAAACTCTTATGTCTTCGTGAAATATAGCATTAAATAAAATTTTGATCAACATTATGTTTCAAAAAACTTAGCAATTGTAAAATTTTAGTAACAAATTTATTTTACACTAAAAAATAGATTAAAATTTAGTATCCAAGTACACCCAAAAAATTGATACGGTATGCTTTTGAATTTTAAAAGGTGATATGAAACAAGCAATCAAAGCAGAATATATAACAAAAAAAAAAAGATTAAGTTTAAGAAAAAAATTAAAAAATACACAATAACTAAAATCATTCTATTTGAATGTAGTAAATGAAGTTTCACTAAGATTACAACTTCAAGTGTAACAATGTAAAATATAGTTAACCTATAATTTATTTTTTTCTTATAGCTCTTTTACCATGTAAATAAAAATATAATATAGCTTCAAGTTATAAAGTTTCTTTGCTCGGCCTCAAGCTATAAATAAAATATTAAAAATAACTGTAATATAAAATATTTAAGATCAAATAAACCATCTTCTTAGAACACTTGTGTTCTTTACTCATAATAACAATCTTTCTCAATTTTCAGTTTTATTGTATTGATAACGTATTATAAACAATATAAAAGAGGAACCACGAAGGACCCCAAATATATGAGAATAATTTTATATTGCTTTTGGATGAACTTTATAATATCACAAGAACCCTTATTTATAAGGTTTGTAGAGACATTACATTAATTTATATACTTATTACAATTCATTGTATTAATCTATGATTATAATATTATCATTAATTTATATTACAATAGAACGTATGAACATCCACTTTAATTTATTTATTTATAACAGTAGAAACCTATATATGTGTGTGTGTGTTGCAGGTTTATTTTAATATTTAAAAAATGTTATATGTTACATTATTTAAAATTTTTTAGGAATAATATTGGTGATTGGGCAAACAATAGCCGGATTGTACTTATAAAATAATGTTAAAGTTTTAGTATAGCTTACTAGGGTTTAAGCACTTATAATTTATTGATGGTTTTTGAATATTAAATTATAGACTAAAACTAAGGGGGCTTGTTATTTGGACAAAACTAAGGGGCTTGTTATTTGGACAAAAGGCGACTCGACCGATACAGTGACCCAATGAACTCACTCACCATGTCAAGTTCGTCCAACCACTGTTAAGCATCTCCAATCCCAACAACAAACGATATTAGAATAATTGAAAGACTCAAAAGCGAAAGTAGACAAACATACAAAGAACAATCATTGTATTACATATATGTCTTGTCTAAAATATACATTGGACCATATACACATACACAAACATGACCAACCATAAACAAAAAGACCAGAAAAGGACAAGGAGTTGTCAAGGAACTAGGTAATCACCATGCCTTCCCTCTATCAGCCGTTGAAGAACCTGAAATATTAGTAGAGTAGTGAGCCTAAAATCAATGTGGCTCAGTGAGTAATAAGACCAATATGCCACCCATAACCAACATTTCAAAATAGTGCATGTATGCATGAGCAGTAGAAATCATGTAAAACTTGAAGCATGACATAGTACAAAAATAGTTATAAACAGGGCAGCAGTTATAGAAAACATCTCAAATACATGTCAATTAAAAACTGTATCTAGGCTAGGGTTAAATCAGCAAACCTAACTTATAGTTATTGCTCAAGCGGGTCCTGAATCAGGCATACTGACCACTCGAGTGGGTCGTGACCTAGGCGTACTCATCGAATACCCTAACCCCGACGCTTGACCCTCAAGTGCTATGACTCGAGCAGATTCTAAGGGTAGACGCACTGATCATATGCCCTAACCCTAACACTCGGCCCTTGAGTCTAATCCTAATCACATCATGTACCCTGACCCTGACGCTTGGCTCTCGAACCTATTGTATCATTATCCATGTACATCTACATATTTCAAAATCAATTAGATGTATCTTAATCTCATGAAACCACTTAAACCATGTCATTTCACACAAGTTTTATGCAAGGAACACAAGTCATAGAAAACACCTGAATCAAATAATTCACCTCGGGCCTTGCACACCGATGTCCCGTCGACAATCGACCCAGTCTCGCAGTTCTCACTCGAATCTGCATTATTTAAACTCAATTTCAGTTCTCGTTAAGATGTGGCTTAATCCCTCGTTCTACTGTCTCTGATCGGTCTCGATAGACCCAAATTCAATTCTGTTAAATTCGGTCAATCAATTAAACTTGGTCAATTGGTCAAAATGATCAATTTTGATCATCTTTGGTCAATTAGGGTCAAAATTGGGCCATTTAGGCCAAAATTCCCAAATTTCAACACTTAGCCCAAATTCAAGCTTTTTGTTCAGCTTGTGTAGTAAATTTGTCAATTTTTCTGCGATCAATCCGTATATCGAATTTACGCTTAACTTTCTAGATTTCATCTACCGTCCTAAACATTCACCAAAATTTTAGATTTTGATTTTTTGACATTTGCTATGGTTTCTAACTGTGTTAACTGGGGTTGTGAAATCCTATATCTCATGTGACAAGACAGTTAAATGGTGCATCAATTGACCCCTTTACCCAATTTAGATTCGGGCAAAATTTGGTACACATAATCTTGACATGTCGAGTGACCTCTCCACCAAATCTCAGCTCAAAATACCCACTTTTGGTCAGTTAATTGGTCTACTACATTCTCTGTTATGTAAAAGATTGTTCAAATGTTCAAGTTTCCTATGGTTTTTAAGTCCCTAAACATCTCTATTGCTCCACTGATTTGAGACCCTATCTTACATATTTTGCATATATTAGATTTCATAATATTGATCGTTCAAGTCTCATCTCAAAACAGCAAGCAACTATGGCTATAATCATTCCTAAATTCACCCTACAACTTAGCACATAAATCAATAGTTCAAAATATTTTCTAAGTACCAAAAACCTGAGTGTAACTAGGCATATTGTCATGGACATAAAACTATGCATATAGAGACTTAGGGTTTGGAGTTTATACCTCCTTGTAGCCTCTGGTGTGAGGTTTAAAATGCCTCAAATCTCAGTCCAAACGGATGTCCCTAGCCACTTCAAATGATGCCTCAAAACTGGTTTCAAGAACTGTCTTCTGATAGACTTGTTGTAACAGTTGATCAATAGTTAACTTTAATGCCTTGTAGAATAGGTTTAAAACTTTAGTTCTTGATTTTCACCACTTGGATATAAAAGTACACAAGATAAGGAATAAAACAAGGTGTTTTACCTCTGGAATGGACTTTGAATGGGTCAGGAATCACCCCTTTGAAATTTGTTCCAATACAATTTTTGGTAGGTTTCCAGCTACAACAGTGTCAAATAACCCTATTTGTGGTCTTTTCAGTCTCAAATGAATGTGAGATTCGACCAACAGCCTATGCAATGTTGTAAAGGGTAGTAAGGGCTTTCCAAAAAGCCCTAGATCATTAAAAACAAACTCCAAATGAGAGGGAAAAATGGACTGTGGAAGTTAGGTTGCAGAAACTGGAAAATGGAATTTTCTCAAGTATCTAACTTTTTGTTGCATGTTGATGTGACCTTGCATGGCAAAGGGAGTGCTACATGGCCATCCACGTGGCTCATGAGCTACCATGCAAGGTGCTTTGTAGTTACCATATATTGGCCTGGTTAGGAGGGTGGTCGGATTGGCAAAGCCATGGCTCAAAACCATAGTTTGGTGGAAAAATGTTGAAATTCAGTGGAAAATCGACAAAAATCGAAGGAAGAAGAAGAATGGGGCGTGTGGGCCAGCCAGGCATGTGGATCTTTAACTCTTGCAACTCCTTAGGTGTCATGTAGTAAGGAGGGATCGATATAGGTCGCGTCCCTGGAATAATTTCTATAATAAATTTAATCTCCCACTTAGGGGGCAAGCTGGGTAGATTCTCAAGAAATATGTAAGGGAAATCTCTTACGGCAAGGATCTCATCAATGCTCGACTGTGAAGGTACCTCATCTATGGTCGTCAAACCGGCTAGAGTATCAATCTCATGCTGCATCACCGATATGCCATGAGTACTCTGCCTATCTAAAGCTCTCCCCTGAAAGATGACAGTAGGCTGGCCTAAAATCTGAAACAAAACCGTCTTGGCGTAGCAATCCACATGTGCGTGGTACACAGCTAGCCAATCCATACCGAGTATGGCATCAAACTCGAGAAACTCCAACACTCGAAGGTATACTATAGTCTCAAAATCCCCCATCCTAAGTACACACTTCTCACATATCATATTGGGGTAGATGCGTTCTCCAACGACAGTGCTCAACATCAATCAAATAGGAGCCCTAACTAGTCTAAGCCTCAATCTATCTACAACACATCCAGAAATGAAGGACAAAGTAGAATCGACATCAATTGACATATATATAGATGAATCACAAAGTGAGACAGTACCTTCCACCAAGGTCCTTGTCGAATCAGGGTCAGGCTGGGTGACGGCCTGTGCTCTGTCTCTAATAACTAGGGTGGAAGAATTAGGACCCCCTATAAGAGTGAGACACTCAGCCCTCTTGTGTCCAACCTGTCAACACTGATAATATGTGAAGGGTGGTCTCTGTCCTCCCTGATAACTCTAGCTCTGTCCACGACCTCGACCACGGCCTCTACCTTAGGCCTTAGAAAATGTGCTCTACTGCTCTGTCAGTGGTTGTGTTTGCATAGGAGTTGCTACAAGTGCTACCGTCTTTGTAACGGTCTGGCTAGGAGTGCTGCTCAACTGTCCCGCATAGAAGTTCTTCTTCCTCATCCTCTAATGACAACCACGGCCTCGATAACCTCCAGGGCCACCTTTGTATGATGGCTGAGGAATACTGCTATATATTACAGAAATCTCAGGGCGCTCATCTAATGCATCCATCTCATACCGTAGGGCCTCCCTATGGATCTCCTCTAGGGTTTAGGACCTTGGTGTGGAGGTCGCCTGCCTAATAGCGACCCTCAGCCTTCGTTGATAAAATCTAGTCCTCTCTCTCTAATCAGTTATCAACCTAGGTACGTAGGCCTCCAACTGTAGGAATCGATGTGTGTACTCTCTCATTGTCATGGTCCCCTGGTGCAAACTTAGAAACTCGACCTTCTAACGTTCTCGCTCAGTCTCAGGAAGTAAGCTTCAAGAAACAACACTCTAAACTTGGTCCAAGAGGTGATTGGGCCCTCTATGCTCCTCGTGGATCGCCACCATCGGGCTGCCTCACTCTCTAACATATGTGCCGAGAATAGAACCTGATCTGCCTTTGATAATCTCAAGGTCTTAGCATTCTTCTCCATGATAAGTAGCCAATCCTCGCCACCTCTAAGCTGATGCCACCTCTGAACCTCTCAGCACACAAGTCCATGAAACTCTTGAGGAGCCGAGCATAGGCTCTCTCATCTCTCTTTCTGTCTGGGGTGGAAGCGGCAGGAACTACTACTACCTCAACTGGTGGTACAAATGGAGCAAGCTGCATTACTGGCTCAGCCCTCTGTTTGTTAGCCTCCAACCTATCCAGTCTTTCTATTAGTAAGGTCATTTGGGCCTGAGTAGCTCGTTAGAGGCCCTAATCTCAGCCTAGAGTCTCTGTATCTGGTCCAGCTCGGGTTGAACTGGAGGTGGTGGTGGTGTTGTCGGCTCCCTAGGCTCGAGCGGTGGTCTACCCCACCTGGGTGGTGCTCTACCCCGCCTAGGTGGCACCTCTATCTGCATTTTGAATTAATTTACTGGTTATTCATCCATTTAAGATAGACTCGACTCTAAAAGTTTAGTAGTATAATACATTCTGTTCAAAGTATGTTTATGATTGATAGTTTCTCTCCTTTGTTTGATGGTTTGTTTACTTTCGCTATCATTTTGATATCACGCAGGTTCTTTGTTTATTAGAGTTTTTTGATTCTTTCGAACCTAGTCTCTAATACCAAGTATGTCGGGATCCCTTCCCTAGGCTAAAGGGTGGCCCGACTGACACAGTAACCGAACGAACTCACTCACCATGTCAAGTTTGCCCAACCACTGTTAAGCCTCTCCAATCCCAACAACAAACGATATCAGAATAATTGAAATACTCAAAAGCAAAAGTAAACAAACATATGAAGAACAATCATTGTATTACATATTTGTCTTGTCCAAAATATACATTTGACCATATACACATACACAAACATGACCAACCTTAAACAAAGAGACTAGAAAAGAGACAAAGAGTCGTCAGGGGAACTAGACAATCACCACGCCCTTCCCTCTATCAACCACCGAAGAGCCTGAAATATTAGTAGAGTTGTGAGCCTAAAAATCAACATGGCTCAGTGAGTAGTAAGACCAGCATGTCACCCATAACCAACATTCCAAAACAGTGCATGTATGCATGAGTAGTAGAAATGATGTAAAACTTGAATGCATGGTATAGTACAAAAACAGTTATAAATAGGGGAACAGTTATAAAAACATCTCTAATACATGCTAGTTAAAAATTGTATCCAGGCTAGGGTTAAATCAGCAAACCCAACCTATGGTCACTGTTCGAGCGGGTCGTGAGCTAGGCGTACTCATCGAATACCCTAACCCCGCGCTCGACCCTCAGGTGCCCTGACTTGAGCGGGTTCTGAGGGTAGGCGTACTGATCATATGCCCTAACCTCGACGTTCGGCCTTTGAGTCTAATTCCAATTGCATTATGTACCCTGACGCCGATGCTCAGCCCTTGAGCCTATGGTCTCATTACTCATGTATATCTACACATTTCAAAATTAATCAGATGTATTTCAATCTCATAAAAACATTTAAACCATGTCATTTCACACAAGTTTTATGCTAGGAAACAAGTCACAGAAAACACCTGAATCAAACTACTCACCTCGGGTCCCACGCACCAATGTCCCATCAACAACCGGCCCAGTCCCACAATGCTCACTCAAATCTACATTATTTAAACTCAATTTCAATTCTTTTTAGGATGTGGCTTAATCCTTTATTAACCTGTCCCTAATCGGTCTCGATCGACCCAAATTTGATTTGGTCAAATTCGGTTAATCTGTCAAACTTGGTCAAAATTGGTCAACATGATCAATTTTGGTAATCTTTGGTCAATTTGGGTCAAATTAGGTCAAAATTGGGCCATTTAGGCCAAAATCCCCAAATTCAAACACTTAGCCCAAATTCAAGCTTTTTGTTTTGCTTGTACAGTAAATTTGTCAATTTTTCTGCGATCAATCCATATGTCGAATTTACGCTTAACTTTCCAGATTTTATCTACCTTTCTAAACATTCACCAAAATTTTAGATTTTGATTTTTTGACACCATTTGCTATGGTTTCTAAGTGTGTTAACAGGGATTGTGAAATCTTATATCTCATGTGACAAATAGTCAAATGGTGCATTAATTGACCCCTTTACCCAATTCAGATTGGGGCAAAATTTGGTACACAATCTTAACATGTCCAGTAACCTCTCTACCAAATTTTAGCTCAAAATACCCACTTTTGGTTAGTCAATTGGTCTCCTACATTCTCTGTTATATAAAGATTGTTCAAATGTTCAAGTTTCCTATGATTTTGAAGTGCCTAAACAATTTTATTGCTCCACTGATTTGATGCCCTATCTTACATGTTTTGTATAGCTTAGATTCCAAAATATTGATAGTTCAAGTCTTATATCAAAACAACAAGCAACCATGGCTATAATCATTCCTAAATTCACCCAACAACTTAGCACATATATCAACAGTTCAAAATATTTTCTAAATACCAAAAATTTGTGTGTAACTAGGCATCTTGGCATGGACATAAAATTATGCATATAGAAACTTAGGGGTTGGGGTTTATACCTCCTTGTGGCCTCTGGTGTGAGGTTTAAAACGCCTCAAATCTCAGTCCAAACGAATGTCCCTAGCCATTTCAAATGATGCCTCAAAACTGGTTCTAAGAATTGTCTTCTGTTGGACTTATTGTAACAATTGATCAATAGTTAACTTTAGTGCTTGTAGAACAAGTTTAAGACTTTAGTTTCTGATTTCCACCACTTGGATATGAAAGTACACAAGATAAGGAATAAAACAAGGGGTTTTAACTTGGGAATGAACCTTGAATGGGTTAGGAATCACCCCTTTGAAATTTGCTCAAGTACAATTTTCTATAGGTTTTCAACTGCAAATAGTGTCGAACAGCCCTGTTCGTGGTCGTTTCAGTTTCAAACGAATGTGGGATTCGACCAACAACCTATACAATGTTGTAGAGGGTAGTAAGGGCTTTCCAAAGAGCCATATGTCACTAAAAACGACCTCCAAATGAGAGAGAATTGGACTGTGAAAGTTCGGTTGCAGAAACTGGAAAATGAAATTTGCTCAAGCGTTTAACTTTTTGTTGCATGTTGAGGTGTCCTTGCATGGCAAGGGAAGTGCCACGTGGCCATCCACGTGGTTCATGAGCTGCCATGCAAGGTGCCTTGTAATCACCATGTATTGCCCTGGTTAGGAGGGTGGTCGGTTTGGCAAAACCATGGCTCAAAACCAAGGGTTTTACTAGTTTTTCTGGTGGAAAAGCACTGAAATTTGGTGAAAAATTGGCAAAAATCGAAGGAAGAAGAAGACTAGGGCGCGTGGACTGCCCCACCCCAAGATTGCGCGAGTCGAAGGCTCGTACGCCTTTGTTTTGGCGCGGCCTAAGGCTAGCACTAGCCGAGCCCATGCCTGCGACCCCAAGGGAGCCTGTGCGGCCGAACTTTTTTTTTTCTATTATACTTTCACCCTTGTATACACATACATACATACATACATACATACATACATACATATATATATATATACACACACACTTAATTTTCATTTTTTTCTTCATCATTATTTAATTTATTGCTCTTCAATTTCTTCACACCAAAAATTTAATAATTATTCTAAAAATTCAATAATCACCTAGAAAATCATATTTTTTCTAAAAAATTTTATTTCCTTTGTAATTTAATATATTCCCTCCTTAAAATTGTATTTTTCAATTATTTGAATTTTCCTACAATAAAAATGATTAAAAATTAAAAAACTTAAAAAAATTCATGTATTTCATTAACAATTCTAAAAAAATACATGTATCAAACCCATTAATTCATGTGTGAAAAATATGAGTCGTCACAATTACCTTATATTTTACATAATCAATTTGAAAATTATGATATGATAATGCAATTTTGGTTGAAAGAATATAATTTAATATACATATCAAAGATATACAAGTCGCATATAATTTATGTATAAGTTGAATACTATTATCATTGTACAAGTATAATATACACAAGTTGAATACAATGTTGAATTCTACTGCATCGAAGAATTATAACATCGGTATAATATACAATTTCAAATTTATATCCAAAATTACTCTGGGTATATCTTAACTTCAAAAGTATTTGGAGAACTATTAAATATTAATGTGTTTTTCAAAAGAACTCTCTAATACTAATTTGATTATATACGAATCTAATTTAACATACTATGATTAATATTGATAAAATGATTAAAGTATAAATTATTTATTGTTACCTTTTGCAACAATCCTCTTATGCATTTCTTCAAACAGTTTTCGTGCATTATAACCATTCTATTTCATGAAAATCATTAACAACCTTTCTTTGGTTTTTGAGGTGGAGGTTAATAAAATAAGCATAGTAGAAATTATTTGACTTTATCTTTCACAATAATCTTCTTAAACATTTCATCAACCATTTGATATATATTGTATACCATTATATCTTCAACAACACACAATTTCAAAAAAAAAAAAAAAAAAATCATGTTCAACCTCTCTCTAGTGGGGCTTTGTAAGAAGAATGACATTCCGATATTACTTCAATTTTCTGTAATAACAAATATGACAAACTTGGTTTTGAAATATGTAGTAGAACAAAAAATCCGGTATACAAATTCAATAAAACTATTTTAACCAATTTTTGAATTATGTAATTTCAAATTTGAATCAATCTGACAAAATGCAAAAAGCAATTGAAAACTTGTGTATGCACCTTACACAAAAATAAATTGCTATTTTTTATAAAAATTTTGATAAAAGATATATTTTTTTAGTAAAGCGTTCAAAATGTGGTAATTTTTTATATGATTTAATAATTATTATTTAAATATGTAATTTCCTCAAAATATATTGGAAAAGCACATTTCTATACAAGAAAATAAAAATAATTACATAAATACCACTATTATCATTTTTATACATATACCAAAAACTTAATATCAAAAATACCATAAACTATTAATTAAGAAGTATTAGTATAATATTAGTATACACCTAATATAACATTGGTATAACATTTAGTTTGTAAACAATGATATAACATTGGTATATTATTAGCATAACATTAATATACAGTGTTGTAAAAACTATCAATTAACAATTATTAGTATACCAAAAGTTGGTATACAATAAGTACTGTTGGTATACACTAATATAACATTAATTTATAAAAACATTGGTATATGATATATAGTTTGCATACAATGTTAAAAAAATATTGGTATATGGTATACAATTGGTATATCATATACAAATGTTATTCATGTTGATGTTTGCAGTGAATGAAGTCTTTTGGCTATTCATTGTTCATTGGTATTCATCACTACTCATCACTGCTTGTCGTTACCCTCTCAAATATGGTTTTGTTGCTACTCATCCCCTGCTAGTGAACAAAGTCTTCCCAAAGTCTGCCATTAGAGCTCCAATGCTGAGCAGCGACGATGGTGAGCAGCAGTGAAGGCAAAGGCTTGGTTTTGGGCCTAAAGGCAGTGTAGAAAGAAGGAAAAGAATAAACAGTTACAGAAGAACTCAGCACGATTGTGGCGAGTTGTAGGATCAGCAACACCTAGGCCAATGGATTGTCAATGGTTTCAAATCTTAGATCTTGTTCCTGCAATCTAAGATCTAAGAATCGAAACTTATTTCTACAATAACAAATGATCTGGTATCGCCACCATCGCTAATCGCCCTCTTCAACTGTGTTTTGTTGCTGTTCTTGTAGATTCCCTTCTTTTTTATCTCTGCTTATACAGATTGGCCGTTGTAATCACGGCCGACCAACCCTTGTTTGATTGCCATTTTTCAAACAAAACCTAATTAAAAAATAAGGAGAAAATAAATGATTGCAACATTGAAAACCATGGTGAACTCGCGGAGTTTTACTTAGATCTCTATCTCATCTTTCAACGCTTCCTCTTCAGCCTCCTCATACACTTCTTCTTCCACTTGGCCATCATGGAAAACTTCTTCATGATGTAAACTTCTCGATCTTAAGCTTTAAAACCCTATAATGTGTTATCTGGTTCAAATCCACCTTCTCCCCATTGTCAACACTTGAATCGCAAACAGAGACTGGTTTGGCACTTAGCAAGGAGGACCTCAACGGTGAGTTCGAGATCTTGTTGGGAACTCTAGATAATCGTCAACAGCAATGGTTAATTTTGTCAGAGAAAAGTTGTTTTCTGTTGATGGAGAGTGGTATTTCGACGGATTAACCAATTGTTGTGAAAGCCAAGCTCGTGTCGAAGATCACTGAGAAGGAGATAATAAAGGTTAGCAGTGTCGTCGTGCTTACGACGAAGAGTTTTAAGGTGAGCCTTCAAGATTGTGGTTGTGCAGCTTTCTAGATGAAGAAATGAACAGTGATGCTTAAATATTCCGGTATATTTGATAACAGTTTAGATTTTATAGTATAACTGAAACTTTATTAAAAACTCTTATATATTATTGTAAATAAGTTTTTTTTCTTGACATTTTGTGTAATTTCCTTTAATATATTAGCCAAGTTTTCAATTACAGCCCAATGAGTTAGTTTTCCAAGGCCTAATCGTAGGTCCAAAATGTTTGTCAACTTATATTGACCTACTAAAAAAATAATTCAAGTGTTACTTTAAAAGTACATACTAATATATATATTATACATGTAAGAGTATATTTTGTTTACAAATTATATATTATTTATATATAAATTGGTAACTAATATTTTTTTATTTTTATTGTTTTATTTATTATCAAATTAGTTTATATTGAATTTTAATTATTTCGTTTTTTTATTATAATTTGGGTCTAAAAGCCTGATGCTTAATTCAAAGAGCTGGGTTTATATAAAATTTGGATCGTGTATGCAACAATTTTTTGATTCAGGGCCTAACCCGACCCAATGCATTGAGCAGGCCTGGGAAATAGGCCCACAGTGTTGGCTCTAGGCTTTATTCCTGCTGACAATAAAACCCTACTTTTATAACCCCAGGGTTTTCTTATCTCTTTCCTCTCTCTCTCTCTCTCTCTCTCTCTCTCTCTCTCTCTCTATTGCGGCAGACGACTCCTCTAGGGTTTTCATATTTCCTTCTTCATTCTCTTTTCCGTCTTGCGGCAGACATACAGGTAAGCTCGCTGTGTACTGAATCTCTCTGGATGTATGTCGATAGAGTATTTTTATTTTTATTTTTAAATTCATGGGATTAGTTGTTTGGTTCTGAAATGCTTTCGGAACTATCGACGATTCTTCTGTGATTAGGTTTAGCTAGTTGCCTTTTTTTTTATTTTATTTCAATTTTAAGCAGAACCTTTTGAATGCGTAAATTTCTGATTTCTGATATTAAGAGTGCTGGTGGATTTGTCTGTTAGGAGTGTTTATAATTAGCAATCTTATGATGAGTTTTTTTTGGCATGTTATGTGAGGAGGATGAAGTGCTTATATTCACTTCGAATTTGTGTTTGGTGTACCCTAAGATGGCGAAGAGAGACCAATTCTTTCTGCGTCGTTCTTTTGCATATTTTCCACGGAAAATTTGCATCTTTTTGAGTCGACTGTTTGACATTTTATCTTAATATATGTAGATCCAATGTTGGGTGGTCCAAATATTTACGGCTTAATTGATTTGATGAATACATAATTGTGGACTGTATGCTGTGTAATTAGATATCTCAAGACGGATGAACCATTATGTAAATATTAAATTACAGGTATATGTTCTTAACTGCAAAAAATATAACTATTTGCACGACTATGCCTTCATAATTATTGGATTTGTATGTTTTGCAAATCTCAGCGTATAGTAAGTGGTCTGAAGAACACGAACATATAGTTGTAGGTGTTGTCGTACTTTTTGTGGTTAAAATATCATCTCCCTGAAACATTGGTATGATAGACGTAATTCTGGTGTATTTTGTCTGGTACCAAAATGTGCATTTTTATGTGTTTTGATTTGTATTTTGGTTACCAGATTGTTTTACATAATATACTTTTTCCATGCCAGATCTTTCAAGATGTTTACAGCTCATAGAAAAATTCAGAAGGACAAGGGTGTTGAGCCCACCGAGTTTGAGGAGTCTGTTGCTCAGGTTTGCTCTCAAGAATTTATACCCATAGATCAGTAATTTGCCTCCTTGAAAACAAAAAAAAAATACAAAAATTTGCTAATGTTTTTCCTGACTTCCCTATCTCTGCAGTCATTTTTTGACTTGGAGAACTCCAGCAATGAGCTTAAAAGTGACATGAAGGATCTTTACATCAACTCAGCTGTGTAAGGAATTTAATTATTTTCTTAATTGTTCAATACAGATTAATATCTTTTTCTTGCCTGTTCATGGAAATGATTCCTTCCTTATTTCTGCAGCCAGGTTGATGTTTCAGGGAATCGTAAGGCTGTTGTAATCCATGTTCCTTACAGGCTGAGGAAGGCTTTCCGCAAATTTCATGTGCGGCTTGTGAGGGAGTTGGAGAAGAAGTTCAGTGGGAAGGTGAGTTGATTGATTGGATTTATTGTAATGTGTTTTGGTTTTAACCACTGTTATTAAGTCATACCACTAAAACTTGTGGGTTGTGTTTGAGTTCTGTGACTTTTGTCGAGTTCTATGAAGTCTTATATGACTTTTGGGTCTGTTATCTTCATTTGTTTAAGTAGTAGATTGAGTTTTTCAATGAGTTAAATTTTGCATGCCCAGATTTTTCTTTCCTTTTTCTTTTTTAACAATTATTTTCTGTAAATGAAGGTGCACCTATTTTATTAAAAACAGTTTATAATTTGTTTAATTGATATATCAGATGAGAATATGCAAATCTGCCTCATTTTCTATTTTTTTTTTGTTCTTTTTTTAACTTGTAAATTCTTTCTTTAAAAAATTGTTTGCCTCTAATCACTGTAAAAGTAAAAAAAAAAAAGAAAAGAAAAGTGTTTCTTCCTTTTAAGCCCTTCCGCTTCTTTACGTACAAAATAGGAAATTTATTAGAATATTAATTGAGAAGTTGATTTAGGAGTTCTAAAATTAATTAGAGTCATTAAATATGCATACATAAAACTTGTGTCTATTTGTTATTTAAAAAACTCAAAAACAAAAAACCTTACAGTTTACAATTCAATTTAAATATTATCCTTAACGATTTTATAATTTGATTTTGATTTAATAACTCTTGTTTTCTAGCTGCAACCTGAGTCTTACCCTTAAGTCTTAATTGTGGCTTGTTTAGAAGAATGAGATCCTGTTCTCTGCTTTAATAATGCCATCTCACAAACTGAATTAGAGACTGAGTTGTTGGGTGAAAGCTTGTGATCATAGTACAAAGTTGCCTTGCATCAATATTGAGAGTTGGTTGTTTTAAATTATTTTTATGTTTCTCTGAGGTAGTCTCTTTGTGTTGTTTTTTTGTTTAACATACCGAGGATTTAAAAAATGTGCTAATGAACTCTATGTGGGAATAAGTGTCAGTTGTATGTATGTTGCACATAATTATTAAACATGGAAATGTCTCTGCAGTATGTGGATATAATAAGAAGCATTTTGATGTTTTTGTGTTCTCCATTAATTTATTTGTCATGCATAAGATGCAGGGTCTATTCATGTACTGAATATTGTGTTAATGTGTTTGCTGCTGAAAAAGGACATTAGAATCTCCTTCTTGGAATTAGTTTTATAGTGATGATTTTTAAACAAATTTTTTTCCCTTTTCAGAAATTATTCTATTAAATCTTAATTGTTGATTTAAACAAAAAAAACTGGTTAATGTCCCAAATGAGTCTGTTTCCCTCCAATCTCTCTCACCCATTTTGTAATCTCTACATTGTTATTGATGGTTTATATTTGTTTTATTTGCTATAGTCAATCACGAGGCTGTTTGTTTTTGAAACTAGTGTTGTATCTTGTAGGATGTGATTATGATTGCCAGCCGTAGGATTTTGAGGCCACCAAAGAAAGGTTCAGCTGTTCAACGCCCTCGCAGCAGGACACTTACTGCTGTGCATGATGCCATTTTGGAAGATATTGTATACCCTGCTGAAATTGTTGGGAAACGCATCAAGTACCGTGTTGATGGATCCAAAATTATGAAGGTGATTCAGTTCACATTGTTCCCTTAAAATCAAAACTTGTGCTTGCTTGATAGTCTTGAAGTACTACATTAGTTTAGTAACATCTCAACTTCGATCTCTTGCTTGGTGCAGGTTTTCCTGGACCCCAAGGAGAGAAACAACACCGAGTACAAGTTAGAGACGTTTGCTGGAGTCTACAGGAAGCTTTCTGGGAAGGATGTGGTGTTTGAATACCCTGTGGCAGAGGCTTAAATTGCCTTGCAGTTCGACTTGCTTTTGTCATGTGGAGTACTTGTGTCCAACCATTGGCATTATGGCAACGAGTTTTTGTTTCTATTTTTGTCTTTTTTTGGTGGTGATATTGAAAATGGAAGTTCTCAGCTCATGACTTTTGGGTCTGTCGTCTAGTTTTGTTCAAGTAGTAGATTGAAGTTTTTTCAACGAGTTAAATTTTGTATGCCCAGTGTTTTTTTTTTTGAACTTTTTTTTTATTTGAAGACTTCATCAAGAAGACTAATTTTCAATTCATACAGATGACAATGTTGGTACTCCATGTATTCTCAGAAACGGAAATGTCATCCAAGACTAGGGCTGTGCCTTGGATTTTTTTTAATTAAATCTATTTTCTAATGTTAGTGTTGTTGAGACTATGGACGATGGATTCATACTCTGAACTACTAGCATAAGTTGGGTAATGGTGACCTCTCCTGATTTGGTTTACGGATGAAAAATAACAATGATTAACGGGGAAGGGAACCTCTGGGGAAATAACAACCCAGAAAGAAAGATTGCTGCACATTGAGTAGTAAGCTCTCATCTTAAACCAGTTGCAAGAGGCTCGAAGAAAGTGATTACAACAAAAATTCTTGATTCAAGTAGAAAGATAAGAATAATAATTAACAATGGCAGGTAATGGAATTCATTGCAGAGGTAAAAGCGAGGTAGGTAGTTTAAATTGATAAACGGGAAGTTTGCTTTGACAATAGCAAACTATGCTCACCCAGCATCTATTGAAGAGTGCCTGTTTCCCTATAACAGGAAATATGAGGATTGTCAAAATGCTAAAAGAAGGATATATCTAAATTCGGAGTGAACTGTAGGGTTGTTGCTAGTTCTTGGGTATGTTTGCTTTGGGGCTATTCGACGATGAACTTGGAGATTCTGCAGCCAATCTTTTATTGACTGCGTTCTGCATCAATTGTTACTTGGAAATGTATAAACTTTGTTTCCACTCAAAAAAAGAAAAAGAGAAAAAAAAAAAAAAAACCGCAAGAAAGACATCCATAGATCGCCAATAAGCTGAATAAGATTACAACCACACAAGATTAACACCGATAACAACGTACATAAGGCAGACAAGAAAAGGGCGAGACAAAGCCCGACTATCAACCCATAAAAAACAAAAAAGAAAAAAAAAAAAAAAGACTGCTAAACTATCATTGCCTCTCCTGGATGACAATCGCGAAGGACAGAGGAACGAGCGGTGGCGGTGGCCGCGGCAGCCAGTGGTGAGCGGAGAGAGAGGGGAATAACAGTTGCAGTTATATTAGCATTTCCGTGCGCACAACACTACTTTCTTCTTTTAATGCTTCTTTGACTGCACTGCAATAAGAAGAGACACTATGAAGACACACATGTCAATGAAGGTCAGGCTGACCGCTGCTGCAATCATGGACCACATGATACAGTCCCTTCTTCTATTGTTGATCCATCGCACAAAGCAGAGAATCACTAGAACAGTAGCCAGAACCACAGTCGTCAGAGAGATTCCGGCACAAATGTAGAGCATAAGCTTTTCGTTCGGATCCACTTTCTCAACCCCCATAACCAATTGACTGAGACCACCAATCACACCCACCACAACAGGAATGATCAAAATTCCCACGATCTGCATACCCAAGTTTACAGGGTCAGGGTTCCGGTTCGCAAACGTTGCACCGCCACGGCCGCCGCCTCCAGCGGTACCACCACGGCCGCCGCCGCCGCGGGTACCGCCACGGCCGCCGCCACCGGGGATACCACCACGGCCGCCACCTCCCGGGGCACCACCACTGCCGTAGGTACCACCACGGCCACCGCTGCCGTCGGTACCACCACGGCCGCCTGCGCTGGGGGTACCACCACGGCCGCCGCCTCCCGGGGCACCACCACTGCCGCCGCTGCCGTAGGTACCACCACGGCCACCGCTGCCGTCGGTACCACCACGGCCGCCTGCGCCGGTACCACCCCGGCCCCCGCCGGAGCCGGTACCGCCACCGCTCGCACCAGAACCACCGACGGAAACGTCAACCGAATTAGCCGTACGCTGAATCCTGCCGCGATCCTGACTCGCACCAGAACCACCGACGGAAAAGTAAAGCGAATCAGCCCTACGCAGAATCCTGCCGCGATCTTCAGGATCGCTCCTGTGTGTGTTCTACAAAAAGAAATAAATTAGAATTAGAAGAAGAAGAAGAAGAAGAAGGAGAAGAAGAAGAAAAAGAAGAAAAGTGGCTATACTAACCAAATCGAGGTGAGAGACAGAGCGACTTCTGCGCATTGGAGTCATAGTCATAGGTGGCAGACCTCAACTTAAGAGCCGCAGAGCAGGGGAAACGGTGCTGGTTTATCTGAGAAGAGTGTAACCGATGCGAATCACCGAATCGCAAATTTAAGTGCGCTTGTGGGGCCATGCTGATCAATAAAAACGCGTATAAAAAAAATAATATATTGAAAGGAAAACTAGGCTTGCGTGGCGCGCAACATTAGAGGTCGACTCTATTATAGTGTATAGCATGTAGGAAGGCCCTGACCTTCATATAATAGCCGTTGATCCTTTAAGAACGTTCAAGATCTCTCACCAAATATCGCCACGTGTCATCTAAAACGACAACGATCGTTGTGTAAGACAAACCTGACCGTTCCTCATACGATTTGGTGACGGGCCGACACGAATTCTACATGCTCACAGTACACGGGAATCGAGTCGAGTGGGCCATTCTACAGGAAAACTTCACGGGCAAGAAATCCCACGTTAACTGCCACGTGTCCATTTTTTAAATTAGTTGGAAATCCTAGATGGCTCTCGTCTATGCAGCAAAACTCTCTCTCTCTCTCTCTCTCTCTCTCTCTCTCTCTCTCTCCCCTCCGGCCCTCCCTCCCTCTCTCTTTTCTGTTTATTTATGTATTTTTTTTTTTCAGAAAATTAATAATATTGCCGATTTCGTTTTCGTAGTACCATATATTCAAAAATATTTTATACCAATGTTCTTAACGTATTAATCTTTTTCATGTTTTATATACTTTTATGTTTAGATGTTATCTCTTTATGAATTTCATCAATGTAAATATCCATACAATAGAAGAAAAAACATTTATTATCATAGTACCATATATTTTTTAATATTTTTTGACAAGAATATTTTATATTTAATATTCTAAATTATAAGACAAATAAGTGGTTCTTTATGAAATAAGAATTTAATTACTTCTTTATTATCAGTAATCAACCCATAATTTAATTATTCGTAAAAATATAAAAGAACTGTATGGTGGAATATGTTGGGCGTTGTTGGTGGTGACTAATTAAGATTTATGTTAAAATAAGAGTAAGTAATATAATGCACTTACAAACTTTTTTTATGAAAAAAAAATGAATGTTTAAATTAGAGTTACATTTAAAGAATTATTAATTAACAAATATGATTAATCAGTGAGCAGATGATGACGTCACCGGGTATGGTATGACGCATTGATGCGTCGCACCCGTGTTGGTAAAATGTCAAACATGATAGTGGGCTAGCTCGCTGATCCACGCTGTATTTCAGCTACTTTATCCTTCACGCTACCAATTACCGAATCGAAATGCCACGTGGTGTCACCGCCTCTTACTTTACGATCAATGGGTGCCCCCAGGAAGCTTCCTTTGTTACTTTACGAAGTTTCCAAATCCCAAGTCAATTTGGGAACTGAGGGTGCGTCCAGCAAGCTGCTAGCATTTACTTTGTCGTCTTCTTGATCAAGTAACCCTCATTTTTCTTATATATTTTTTCAGTCACGTCGCAGCGACAAAAGTTCGCTTTTGTCCTTTCTATTTCGTTTTCAAATTTAAATGAACACTCACACGCTGTTGATGTTTGCTTGCCACGAGTCACATGTCGGACTCATAATTTTAGCTGTTATATTTTAATATTTTGAGTCGTTTAAATAACATTTGTTCTGACATAATTAATGAATGTAATGTTTACGGCATCCCTAACGAAGACAATGAGCTCACCAACACTATATTAACATATAAATAAAATAAATAAAATATTATAATTATACAATTATATAGTAAAAATTAAATAAAGCATTACAAAAATATATTATCTATACAAAACTTAAAATATTAAATGCACAAGTTGATATTGTGTTATTTTTCAAGTAGTATTATATTTATTTTATTGTATTATAATTATAAATTCAAATTTATTAATTTTATGTCGATTTAAAATCGTATTATTATGTCCTGTTTTTATAGTAATATATATATATATATATATATATATTTTGAAGTTAGCAAATGATAATACTTATAACTATTAAATGAAAGAATGTATACCTCAAGAGTCAATACGCACATTGTTCTTTTATCTAATAACCATGAGCATTGCATTTAAACTAAAACATGTCACTACAATCGTCTTTTCCATTTTTGTTTACTATTTTTATGATTATAAATAGTCAACTTTATATATATCACCATGTCAAATTCAACATAGAGAGTTTTTTCTAAATAAAAAGAAAAAAAAATATATATTACAAATTTTTACAAAATTACTAATTTAGCAGTTATATAACATTCAAAACCATTAGATTTATAAAATAACTATTTCAAGAAGGTGTAATAAATGATCGATGATTGTTAGTACTGGTATTATATAAAAACTGTAACAGTAACAATTAAATTAACATTGTCCATATTCTTATGTACTGATATATAAGATGAGTAATGTGCTAATATATAATCACCTAATACACATGTAGAAATGATTTGTGTTTGATTCATAAGAGACCTCATAGAAGCCAAAATATGCAGAAATAGAAATGCCTGTAATACAATACTATATTCGATGAATAGAAGATTTAATTGATGGAAAATGTAATAGCTGACAATTTTGTACAAAATTTGAGGAAATAAAATAATCCAACTTTGAGAATTTATTAATATTTTGTTACATAAATTACGTATATCCTAAGGTATAAAATAAAGTAAGAAAAAAAAGTATTTTAGTGCAACATTAAAGCGTACAATGACAAATATAAATATATATACGTGTAGTGTATTTATAAATATGTGTATGTATTAAATATAAGTGTTTAATAATATGTATATGTGTGAAAATATAGATATGTAAACTTATTGAAATTATTAGGTACAAAAATATATTGATGGTCATGGGCATTTATAGATGTGGAATAAAAAAAAAACATATACATTAGTGCATATATACAAGTAAATAAAAACAAAAAAAAAATGAAATTTTTTTTTTAAATTTTGCACATGGGCTTCAACCCATGTGTGAAACACAAATGCCCACGAATTCGTGCAGGTCTGTGAGCACCTTTAAAAAAAAGAGAAAATTACATAAAATGTCAAAAAATTAAATTTAATAATATAATTATATGCAGCTTATTTACTTAATTACATATATATTGTATGTTGTTACTTATTATCAAATATATCGAATTATTAAAATCTCTTGTGTCCATCACTGCTGTTCAACTGTTCTTCATTCAGCATGGCCGGCGTGAAGCGGTTTCACTACCAAAGGCGTGAGCATGGTCAGCGTGAAGCAATTTCGATACCAAAATTCGTGCGATCAAAATTTTTACATGAATTGGTTCCAGAACTTTCTCCAAACCAAAGAGGAAATCTCGATTCGATGTAGCAAAGAAGAAGTGAAGCCGGAAGACGAAGAAGTGAAACAGAAAGAAGGAGAAGAAGAAGCAGCTGGATTTTACAAGAATTGGTTCCTGAACCGAAGGTTATAGAGCCATTTTAATCAAACAGAAGTCGGCTGATCATTTGGGTTGGGTTTCTCATAACCGATGCTTATTTATTTTTGTTCCTTTTTCTTGTTCCTTGTAACACCTTGTCTCCCGTGCCCCATTGACCTAGTCATCTGACGGTATAATTTTTTTCAATCAATATTCGTGGGCCACCGGGGAGGCGAGCCTATGCTACGTTATCCTTTTTTCTTTCTAGGTTCCAAATCCATAAGACTTCCTGCGTACATTAGTTTATGCACAAAATAATTCGTGGCATCATAAATAAATAAAATCCTTTATTTATTTATTGTAAATTCCAAGTACATGAACTTTTACAGTGAAAAATAAATTCAAAACTTAAATAAATGATTTGGCTTGGACCCACGTGCCCTACAATGGAATGAATAAAAAAAATTTCTAATAAATAATCTTTCGCGTGAGTTGATAAATTAATTTTTTGAAATATGAAAAATAAGGGGATGAGCTTAAAAGCCCAGTGAAACATTTCATCTATTTAATTCATTATTTCAACCAAATAACATAAGCATATTAAACACTTTCAAGGATTAAATCGATTCAAACAATATATTATTTCAGTTATAATTTAGACCGAAAGGGGTTAACCTCTGTGCTCTAGATCTAGGGAGAGAGATCAATCTTAAAACTCAAACCTTTCTTTGTGAAGTGGGATCACTCCTGAAACCCAGTCCCCTCTGGTGTCAATCCTGACAACCAATTCAAAAGTCTAATCTTGGATGAAACACACACGAAGAACGTCCTTCCCCGTGCCGATACATGGTTAAAATCTTTATTTAATCTTATTTTTGCGTACAACAGTATAATAAATAAATATTTCAACAATATTAAAACACTCCAACAGTATAGCACCATAAATCAACATTTATATAAATGAAACAATGACTTTTGATTTCTGTTGTACAAGATCGTACAAGACGCAATTATAGAATATACCCTCTCAGTCATGAGCAATATAATAATTTAATAGCATAAATAAAAAAAAACATGAACAAAATTAAACTAAACACACAAGCAAACATTATTTAAATCAAAATAATAAATTAAAAGAAGGGAAAAAATTTCACATCGAGATTGCTTCCTAAATTTCTTTCAGATCTTTTTGCCAAGATTTGCGTAGCACTTCGTTGCTATTACCTCATAGGCTATTTAGAATAGCTCAAGAGAAGAAAAGAGACTGAGGGTGCCGAGAAAGAGACAGAGGGAGAGCAAGAAAAATTTCAACTCTTGTCTAGGATGAATGAAATTGATGGAGTAGGGGGTTTATATAGAGTTTCTGGGGGTTAGTTTCTTAAAATTCCACGTTCCTAATGTGACAAACTTTCATTTTTGTTTAGTTGGGGCGATTAGGGTTTAAGATTTGAATTTTCAGAGTTTTTTTAAATTTTTTTGGGGTTTTTCAAAATTTTTTTTAATTTTTTCACTTTTCTTTTCGTCTTTTTAGTATAAATTTTTCACCAATTTTAGTTTGGTGCATGGGCTTCCCATGCGCCAAAACTAAATTTTTATTTTATATATATATGTATGTATATATGTATATCAATTTTTTTTTAAAAAAAATTATAAATACATCTGACCAATGATTTAAATAAGTTTACACATATATTTTCACACATACGTATATATATATATATATATATATATATATATATATATATATTTCAAAAATATTATACTAAATATAATATCAAAATATTAATTCCTTATAGTAAACATTTTAATAGTGAAGACTATCATGATAATGGAGAATATTATGCATGTACCCATATATATATATTTATACCCATATATTACCACATGTCTAGTATTAATGCATATATCAATCGTAATTAATTAGTATATATACATTAGTGCATATATATATATGTATGTATATATGTATGTATGTATGTATATTTCTATACCAATTAATTAATTTAATCAAATAATTGAATATTTCTATATCAATTCAAGATAATATGTCAAATATATATATGCACTAATTAATAAAATGTCACATACATAGGCACAAATATTGTACATGAGTCTATCGTATACACATAAATATATACAAAATAATTGAGGTATTACATTCCTCTTCTCCTTCTTTCTTTCGAGAAGCCCTGTAAAATTGGAAAACCAATGTTATTGGTTTTGCATTTCTAATTGCAAAACCATGAGTTGCTCATTTTGCAGAACCAACCATGGTTTTTCTTCTACCCTATTTTTCTTTTTCTTTTCTTTTAAGTGGTTTTGTATCTTCTGCAACACTTTGCTCAATCTGGACACAGTTTGGAACAGATCATTTAGTCTATTTGGCTCATGGTTTTCTGGATATCTCATCTAGTTTGTTCTGCTTTTTAATTAATATTTTTTCTTTTAAAAGAAGTGGTTTTGCAAAACCAGGTGGGCACTCGTTTAAAATAACTTTTCTTATTTTTCTTTTCTCTCTCTTTTTTGTTTTGTTTTGCAGAATCAGAGATTTGAATAATTATAAAAAAGAGGAACGGAAGAAGAAGCAATTGAACCATTATACCATTGTTATACAAACATTATACCATGTAGAAGTCCCAGAAATTGTGCCATTATTATACAATTATAATATCATACCAAAAATTGTAATATTATACCATTATTATATAAACATTATGCCATGTTATACAAACATTATATTAAATAGAAGTCCCAGAAATTGTACCATTATTATACAATTCTAACATTATACCAAAAATTGTAATATTATACCATTTTATAAAAATATTATACCATATAGAAGTCTAAGAAATTGTACCATTATTATACAATTATAACATTATACCAAAAATTGTACCAGAAATTGTAACATTATACCATTATTATACAAATATTATACCATGTTATACAAATATTATACAAAATAGAAGTCCTAGAAATTGTAACATTATTTTTACAATTATAACATTATACCAGAAATTGTAACATTATACCATTTCATATAAACAATATACCACGTAGAAGACCCATAAATTATACCATTATTATACAATTATAACATTATTCCAAAAATTGTACCAGAAATTGTAACATTATGCCATTATTATACAAATATTATACCATGTTATACAAATATTCTACTAAGTAGAGTCCTAGAAATTGTACCATTATTATATAATTATAACATTATACCAGAAATTGTAACATTATATCATTTTATACAAACATTATACCATGTAGAAGTCCTGGAAATTATATCATTATTATACAATTATAATATTATACTAAAACTTGTAACAGAAATTGTAATATTATACCATTATTATACAAACATTATACTATGTTATACAAAGATTATGCTAAATAGAAGTCCCAAAAATTATACCATTATTATACAATTATAACATTATATCAGAAATTGTAACATTATACCATTTTATACAAACATTATACCATGTAGAAGTCCCAGAAATTGTACCAGTATTATATAATTATAACATTATACCAAAAATTGTAACATTATACCATTATTATACAAACATAATACCGTGTTATACAAACATTATAGTAAATAGAAGTCCCAGAAATTGTACCATTATTATACAATTATAACATTATACTAGAAATTGTACTAGAAATTGTAAAATTACAACATTTTATACAAACATTATACCATGCCATACAAATATTATACAAAATGTTATACAACTGTATATTAAGATTTGGCATACCAAATGTTACAATAAAATGTTTAATGATAATATGTGTATACAAAATGTTATACAACTGTATACCAAATACAGTTGTAACCTAATACTATATTAAAATATTAATATATTAAAAGTATACTAATATTACACCAATTATATAATATTTGTCGGGACCCTTTCCCTAGGCCGAAGGATGGCCCCACCGGCACAGTGACTCAACAAACTCACTCGTCGAGTCGAGTTCGCTCAATCACTGTTAAGCCCATACATTTCAATTTATACGACAAACGACATCAGAGTAATTTAAACATTCATACAGTAAGGTGCGGAAGCAACAAAATATTACACATTATCATGTCCAAAATGTACAGTTTGACCATTAAACCATTACAGACATACAAAATGTGACTGACTTCAAATCGAATAAAAAAGAAATAGAGGACCACTCCGGGACTAGGCTATCACCATGCTTTTCCCTCTATCGGTCGCTAAGGAACCTGAAATGTTAGTAGAGTAGTGAGCCTAAAAGTCAACGTGGCTCAGTGAGTAGTAAAACTAGCATATTACCTAACTGGAATCCAAAAATAGTGCATATATGCATGAATAGTAACGATAAAACAATTTCTCAAGAATCATGGTATGTTATAAAAACAATTATAAACAGTACAACAGTTTGAAGAAGAACAGTTTAACACATGTAGCTCAAAACTATATCAAGACTAGGGTTCAAATCATCAAATACAACCCTATGGTCGTCGCTCGAGTGGGTCATGAGTCAGGCGTACCGGCCATTCAAGCTGTAACACCCCGCCTCCCAAGTCCCATCTTCCACGTCATCTGACGGTTTAATTCTATTTGATCAAAAATCTTGGGATACCCGGGAGACGGGCCCGTGCTACATTTTCTTCTTCTTAGATCCAAATGCATTAGGGTTCCTGTGTACATTAGTCTATGTACAAAAATAACATCATAATAAAGTAGATTCTTC
>JAJIYU010000325.1:0-55257 GCA_030144865.1 Tinospora cordifolia
GATACCAAATTAGGAAAGAAACGAAGAAGGCTGAAGAAAATAGAGTTTTGTGAAGAAATTTTGGGGGTTTCTCATTGTAAATTTGAGTATGGATTACTTCTATTCTTTTCTTTATGAGATGAATCTTTCTTCAATGTTTAGCTAAATTCATTATGCTGTTTGGGTAGTAAACACCAATGTATGAACTGTTAGACAATCATTCTTTTCGCGGATGATTGTCTAACGTTTATGAAGGATAACAAGGACCTGCATACAATAAAAGAAATTCTGCGCACGTTCTGTTATGTGTCAGGGCTAAATATCAACAAGAAGAAATGCCAACTCTTGGGCATTAATATGAAGCATGAAAGAATGGCTAACTTAGCTAAGGAGTTAAATGTTCTCCATGGAAATTGGCCCATTCAATATCTAAGAGTCCCCTTAGGGGGAAATCTGAACAGAATGGACTTTTGGGAACCAGTTATACAAACAGCAAGGAGAAGAATGACAGGGTGGAAGAAAACATTTCTTTCAAGAAGAGGTAGACTTCTGTTAATAAAGACAATCTTGGATGCCATCCCAACATACTATATGTCTATTGTCAGAATTCCTAAAAAGGTTGCAGCCACCATTGAAAAAATAATGAGAGACTTTCTATGGAATAATAATGAAGACTTCAAAAGATGCAACCTAGTTAATTGGGTTCAGGTCTGCAAAAGTATCGCTAAAGGTGGTTTGGGCATAAGAGGTCTGAAGAGAAGAAACATTGCCTTAAGAGGCAAATGGCTATGGAGACTTCAAATGAACCCCAAGGCTTTGTGGGCAACAATAATAAAGAGCATACATGGATCCAAAGCTCAAGGAAGGGAAGCAGGCATTAAGATCAAATGCAGCCATCGTTCTCCATGGAAAGATATCCATAACATTTACAGTAAATTCAGGAAGCATATTCGGTCGAAAGTAGGAAGTGGAGAATCCATTGGTTTTTGGGAAGATATATGGTGCAGCAATGCAAGCCTTAAGGACCAATTTCCTAACATATACAGATTATCCAAGAGGCCAGAATGAACAGTTGTTGATTTCAGAACCAGCACTCTAGAAGAATGAAGAACTCACTGGGGATGGAACCTAGACCTTAGAAGGAATATTGGAGAGAACCAGACGAGGGAATTGGAAGGCATTCTAACAGCTCTATATGGATTCCAGTTGGAAAGAGCCACCAATGCAGATAGCCCGCAATGGATGAGAGAACCAAATAAGATAGTCTATGTTATATCTTTCTTAGAATCCTTAAATGAAGAAGACATCCAACGACCTTATTTCCCAACAGATTTTATATGGCAAACTAAAGCTCCTACAAAAGCCTGAGTCATAGCATGGCTAATATGCTTAAGGAAACTAAATACAAATGATAATATCCAAAAACACTTTCCTAACTGTCACCTAAACCCTTTAATTTGTGTCATGTGCAGGAATGAATCCGAGACAATGCAACATATGTTTTGGGAATGCAATGTGGTGAAGCAATTATGGAGATGGTGGAATTTGAAACACAAAAGTTTTGTACCTCCTACAACAGACAACACTTTCCAAATACCGGATGTAGTTTCTACTTCAAAAACCCAACAATTCTGGAAGACAATTTTGTTCGCCATCTGATATGCTATTTGGGAAGAAAGAAATGCAAGGATCTTTGAAGACAAAAGAAAGTAGCTAAAGCTCATATGGGAAAAATCTAATATGTTATTTGTACTTGGATTTTAGTTTCTAGACTACGAAAAGGGTACAGTTTTGGGGAATGACTTTGTAACGGGGGTGAAATACTTAACTCCATGTGACGCTGTGTAAGCTCTATTTCCAAATATCTCATTTGGATGTACTCTTTATTTAGTAATATATAATATCTAGTTTCTTTTCAAAAAAAAAAAAAAAGAGAAAAGAATATGGGTGGAGTGAAGAAAAATATAATATGATTTTGGAGACCTTCAATTGCACAGGCTTTTACAAGCAGTAGGTTAATTTTTAAATCCTAAGTATCAATAGGATCCCACTTTTCAAATGGATCTTGAAGTGAAAACTAGGCTATATGACTGCATAGATAGAGTGTTTCCATCTACCAAAGAAACAGTCATGGAAATGGATCAAATCAACCTATTTAGAGGAAGAAAAGGCTTATTTGAAAGAGAAACAACATAACTTTCAAGAACCACAAAACAACTTGGTATGCGAAATTTTGTATATATATTTTTCTTATTTCATTTAGCTTATTTGTATTATATTTGATTACTAATTGATTATTGTCTATTAACTTAAAGCTCTTTGGTGGGAGGATTGTGGAGATGGATTACTTAAACTGCAAAAGTTGGTTATGAGGATTTTAACTCTTACTCGTAGCTCTTCAAGTTGGGAAAGGACTTGGAGCACATTTAAACATATTGTTTTTAATTAGAATTTAGAGTCTACACAACTAGATATGTCATCATTGAGTTGTTTTAAGTATAAACTTTAGTATTTTATGTGGATCTCGTTTCCTTTTGTTTTATTGGATCCACTCAAAGAAGCACAATCGGCTAATGTAAAAAAGATTGAATGCTCTTATCTTTGTGAAGTATAGTATTCAACTTCACATTCGAAAAGAGAAGATAACAAGAGATCAAAACTATTGTGATCCAATTAGTTTATTAGAAATGGAATTCAATTCTTCAAGAAGGCACTTCACGGCTAGATAAAGAGTGTTTTCAGGACGAAGAGTGTGAAGGTGATAATGTTCTTATGAAACAAAGAAGAGGTATTCTAACTTTTTACTTTTTACTTTTAGTAGAAGACAAAGGGAAAAGAGTTGTGCAAGATGAAGATGTAGATGAAAATGAATATGACAATAAAGAAGTTTGAGAAGGAGAATTTGATGGCTTTGAAAATGATGATCAAGAAGAGGATGAAGAAAATGATGAAATTGGAAGATTGAGATTTAAAGCTTTAGACTTTTAATAATTATTTTGACTTTTGGCTCTTTCAAGACTTTCATTTTATTTTGTATTTTGATGACTTATATTTAATGAATTTGCCAACATTATTTAACTTAAGAGTTATATGATTACCAGACTTTTTCATAATATGGTTCTTTAAATCTTAACGATTAACAATTCAATTTTAATCTATTGTTTTAATGGAAACATAAAATTTCTATATAACAAAGTGCAAGGTGATTATATAGTATGGGATGAAATATGCCAACTGCCACAAGAACACAAAAACAATTGTCCTAACCCCAGACATATTAATCCCCAAAATTAACACAAAATGAAGGACACGTTTCTAACTCACTCCACCCATGAAATTCCTCTAGCTAATTTTGAAATAGAGAACCAAGAAGCAAAAAATAGTGACACTACTCTATCTAGATTCTATCTATATTATTTTCTTTTCCTTTGAAAAGTTGCTTGTTCCTCTCCTCCCACAAAGCGCACCACATAGTAAAAAGAGCAAATCTTCAGCAATCAAACACTCCAGCATCTCAAACCATCTTCCTTCCTCTGAAGCTTTGAGAGTCCTATTGTTTGCCACCCATTTGCGCCATATTTCCTTCACCACCTTACAATTTTTGAAAATATAGTTTACCCCTCTTCTGCTTTCCTAAAAAGATAGTACCATGAGGGCTGCAAATAGATGTTAGGGAAACTTTTCAAAATTTTGTTAGTAGTGCTAATTTTCCATAGTCTAACGAGCCACCCCGACATCGTAATTTTCATTGGAACATTGACTTTCCAGATGAGGTTATGGTGCTAGAGTTTCATTGTGTTTTGTTGAAAATTTAGAAGGGAGACGAAAGGTTTAATAGAAAATATCGTTGTGGAATCCATGCCCATCTATCTTCTTGATCCCTCATATGAACCTATTGTAGCAGCTAAATTAACATTTTCACTTCCTCAACCTCTACATCTGTAAGGTTCCTTATGAAGTGAAAATTCCATGTGAAACCTGCTTCCTCCTGCGTATTCTATTTAGGAAGAAATTCACTAATCATGGCCCCCTGAAGTTGAGAAATTTTGTACAATCTAGGAAACTATTCCTAGAAGGTAACATATCCACACCATTTATCATCTCAAAATTTAATCTTCTAGGAAAATTTCCAAATTTCCATCTGGTGTGCTGTAAGAAAGGGGCTCTCAATGATTTTATTAATTTCCAGGGGACCCTATATGTAATCTTTGTTGTGTGGGTTGATGTTCCCTATGACCTTTGTTCAGAGGGCCCTGCTGGTCCATATCTCTATGAATACTCCTTATCGCCTTTGTTCAAAGGGCTTCCAAATGCTCTTGAAATCTCCATAGCTATTTAGCAGTCACTGCCTTATTCCTTAGCATCAAAATTTTCACTCCTAACCCTCAATGTTCTATATCCATTATTACATGTTTCCATGCCACCAAGGCTAAGGATTTTTCCTTATCTTCACTTTTCCAAAGGAAGTTCCTCATGATTTTCTCAATCTCTCCTGCTACTGTTATCGACATTATGAAATAGGTAGATAAGGCTTCCAACATTGAGTTCAATACAAGCAACATTGCCCCCTAGATGGGAAGGATCTTTTCCACCCATCCGTTCTCCTTCCTATTTTTTGAATCATTGGTTCCCAGAAATTCTTCTTTCTAGGATTTTCCCCAAAGGAATGCCCAAATAATTCATTGGTCAATCTGCCTTAGCCACACCCATTCACCTAGCTACTTCTTTAGTGTGCTAATCTAACATATTTACTCCCGAAAGGAAACTTTTATCAAAATTCAATTGCAACCCAGAAATTAAACAAAACGCACCAATCACCTTCATTGTGTTGAACCAATGTTCCTTTCTTTCTCCCATAAAGAATATGTAGTCCTCTGAATATTGCAAATGAGTGATCTGAGTATTAACATTTTCCCACTTTGAAGCCCTCAATTAGCTGCCACTCAGTTGCCTTTGTCATTAACGCATGCATCTATCTATCTATCTATCTATCTATCTATCTATCTATCTATAAACAAGTACATGTAATCCGACTTTAACAATTTTTGAAGCATTAAGGAAGCGTTGGCCATTATTTTTCACAAAAAGAGTAAAAAATAACTACAAATAGGATGTGTGAAACTCATATTCCTTATTTCTCCATGTTGAATCTCTTTACTTATCTACTTATTCTCTTCTTATTCTCATCAACCTACCCAACTATAATAATGGTGAACAAGAATAAAAGGCACCTTGATCCTATGATTTTCTCCTTTAGTCCACCATTGATGTGAATTGCGTAAGAGATCTATACTTTATGATCCCATCATCCATTTCCTCCATTTTTTCTCCAAATGCTTTTCCAACAAGAATAAACTCCAATAAATCCTATTTGACTATACCAAATGCATTTCAAAGCAAGATCAATCTCCAAAAACATTCGATCTTTCTAATTGCTCCTACAATCTTCATCTACTTCAATTGCTATCAAAATAGCAACAACTACTAATTGTCTCCCATTAATGATCATCAAGTTTTATGCACCTATCTTGAGACTTGAATAACATCAATCTCAACTTGGATGCCAATGTCTTAACAGATCATATACTGGCTTGTGATCAAGATAAATGGCATGTAGTCCCCCACTTTCTAGATATAAATTTCTTTGGTAAAAAGAAAATGCAAGTACCAATAGTGCATCCATTCTGTAAAGCTCCTTCTAAAACTTAGTAATATCCCTTTTTACTACAAGTCTACAACCCAAAAAATTTTTTTAAAAAGGAAATATAATTCATTTGTTACAACTAATCCAACGAGATGAGAAATCTTCTTACGAAATCCAACAAATAACAGGCTACATATCAACACTATTCAAAAGTTACATCCCAAAAATTTATAATTGTTTGGAGAATGTTCTGCCAAATCTTAAGCCATTCCCTAATCCACAAAGAAAAAAGGATCTCCGACCTTTCAAGAACTTGGTCTGGCTTATTCTCCTTATTCTTGAAGATTAAGTTGTTCTTTTCTTCCCATGTGTCACAAATCATAGTGAAGAAAATGCATCCCCAATACTCTTTCAAACTAGTGCTAATAGTGTTCCAAAAGATTGGAAGCCGCTCTTTATCTGGAAGCTTCCTCTAGGCTTGTTTCTCCATCCACTTACTTAAAACCCATCTAAGTAAATGGGAGCTCAAAAAGATTTGGTTCACATCTTCAGCTACTACCCTGCAAAGGCAACACCCAAAAAATTTTCATAAAAAGCTCATTGTAAAAACATCAAAACTCAGAGGAGCTTTTCCCCACTCGCAATTGAACATTGCCTCTCTAACATCTTCCTTCTTTAAAGGCCTTTGAAGCAAGAAGAATTGTGTTCCTCTTGGATACACCCCCACTCAGTCCCCTCTATCCCCAAAGAATCTCTTTACTCCATGATGAATGGTTTTCGATGACCGATAATTTCATTTAAAATCCCTTAGTCCTTTTCCAAGAATATACCATCCTGCTCATCCCTAGTAATAAAATTCTTGGATTTTTAGAAAGTTCAAAACTTGGTGAAAACAATTTGAGTTAGGATCCCCTTATTTTGCTCATTTTGTCTTGGCCTTCAAACAGTGTTGTCAAGGTGCTGCCTAGACGTCGCCTAAGCACGGCCTAAGCATCCAGGCCCCCTCAACGCCTAGGCACTAAGAGGGCTTCTCTAGTAATTTAAAAAAATTAGAAGGGCTTTCAATTATTTATTTATTTATTTTAATTTTAACCTAAATCTAATAACTTCATTCTCCAACCTCTCAAACTCAAACGATTTGAACCAACTCCGACGATTATCTCCGACACTCTAACAAGCAACTCTGACATCTTCTTCGGTGAGTGACTCCTACGACTCTCTTCATCTCATGTACATCTCTCTCCCTTCCTCTTGGCTCTCTCTCTCTCTCTCTCTCTTGCAATAAGCTCTTCTATGAAGTATGTGAATTTACAATGATCATAAGTTTATCATAGTGTATTACCTATGAACTTATGATGATCATGAAGTATGTAAAATATAAATAACTAAATTATAAAAAAGTATTAAACAATTCTTCATGGAAATGTATATATATATATATATAATCCTTCAGGGACCTTTAAATAATTATTTTGAAGACCACTTAGTCCTCACCTAGGCCCCGCCTTACATTATGCAGGCTTATCGTCTTACCGCCTTGACAACACTTCCTTCAAAAGTGTACTCATTTCTTCCTTATGACTAATGCCCTTGAATTCTTCCATAACTTTCCTAGTAGTGTATAAATTTTTCCTTCCAAGTATTTTGAGATTCTTTCAAAATTATTAAGGTCAAAAACCTATGGCTTAAGTTCTATTTTCCTCAACATGTTCTATGCTCCATGATTTTAATTTGAATTCGAGTATCTCCATAGATTTCATAACTTGTACCCACCATATGCCCCCTCCCCCACCCCAACCCAAAACAACTTTAAAAAAAAGGAAAAAAATGCATTATACAATTCCTCTACCAATGTTCCACCACCTACTTAAATTTTGAACAATCAAACCATATGCGATGTGCTCAAAATTGAATGGAGCAAGGACTCACGCTTTACCTGCCTTGTCTGGTGATTAGTTTCTAGGCAATGTCGAGCCTCCTATCCCATCTATAGAGTTCCAACCAATTTTCACCTACTAGAAATTTCCAATCTACAACAAACAAGAACACTTATTTGATTAGGCCAAGTATCTTTGCAATAAGCAATGGCACATTACTCAACTCCAATTCTTGGATTAGACAATTGAACTTTCTCATTTCCTTTTGTAATATCATTCTTCCTTTAAAAAAAAAAGAAACAAAAGAGAAAAAATTTGTATACCAATGAAAATGAAAAGAAAAAGTAATACAAAGACTTAAATCCTAGAGCCAAGTCTAAAGGAATACCCCTAAGATAAACAATTCCAAAAAAACCCCCAAGGAAGAAAGGAAGTGCGACCATTCCCACCAAAAATAATTGGCTGGGAAACATCCTAGAATATTCCAGTATTCTGTTCTTTCCTCGATGATGAAAGAACCACCACACAAACAACCCTCTAATACTCTTTCCATTTTGGATTAATACTTCCTAGAAACTAAAAGATATTGATGAACTCGCTACCATCATCATTTTCCCCATAACTGGGAATAATTGTATCAATGATTGAACACTTCTTTGGAAAATGAACATCCCCAACGTAAGTGTCTAGCAGATCTTCACCAAAAAGAGAACACCAACAAGGTGATAAGCACATGTTTGGGAAATGTCTCTGCAACATGTCCCTAGTGTTAATCTTCTAATGAGTAGTGACTCAGCCCAAAAACTTACTCTTTGATGGCAATTGCGCTTTCCAAATAGACACATGGTAGGGAAAGGTTGGAATGGTAGGTTTAAGGATAGACATGTGGACGGACTTAGTAGAAGATACTAGATGACTCCCATGAAAGATTTCTTACAACCGCACTTCTAACTACAATACAATACCATTACAAATAAAATTGGGTTCACCAAGTGAAATCTTGTCAATCCACCCCAAAACTCGTCTCTCTCTGTTTTTAACTCCGGCTACAAAAACCGGTTAACCAACATTTCAGCCCAACAAGATTTATAAACATCAAGAAGTTTCCAATGGACATTTTTAAGACACTACATGTTACCTTCCTACTGCCTAAGTAAGTATTATGCCTCTTTTTGATCTATTTTCAAGCATTTCTTTTATTTTAGGGGAACATTCTATATCCTATTAGATTAATAAAACATAATATATGATTATGTAAGCACCAAAGGTGATCACTATTTCTTTTTTAGAAAAGAAATGATACGCTAATACATCAAAGTTTAATATTCTAAGGTGTGCAGAACTGTTGATCAAAGAAAAGATACTTAATGTTGAATCAAATCGAGTATATTGTTAATTCAATATGACCTAGATTCTTAACCAATCATTTATTATAAAAACATTAAAATTTTTTTTTGACAATTTATTATTAGCTATCCAAAATGCAACTGACAAATTTGAGCTTTCCTACACCCGTCTTTCGAGTGTTTCAAATTGCCTATTATCCTTGCATTTCACTCTTTCAAAACGAACCACCCAAGACTGCAAAAATGTACTACCTTCTGATGTTCCTTCCACATTGACTTATACTATCTAGATAAGGGAAGAATCGCTACCTTGGAAACAACACACTTACACCCATCAATTTCTTGAAAGCATGTCTGCCAATTCTCTTAAATTCTACAGAAGAAATAACATGAGCTAGTAAGACATTTCGCAAATTATGCTTCTTGCTTGCCTAAGGTACACCAATGAGGACCAAATGCAAAATAGCCTTTGTTTTTCCATTATATTCAGAATACCAAGGATAACACCCCTACCCCAAAAAGATTATTGTTGTCGGGACTTTTGATATCCCCAACACTTGGTGTTGGGGGAGGAAGGGAAAAGATGAGATATTAGTGAAAATGCCAAAGAAGGATTGATTGAGAATAAACCATGAGGATCCTAGGACCACAAGAGCCTATCCTCAAAGAAACAACTCCTCTTGCATGGGAAGAAGGACTGCTCCTTGTCTTCTTTATTGGAGAACAAGCCATGAGGATCCCAATACCATAAAAGCCTATCTTCATCTCAAGAAGACAACACTCCTCCATCATGGGATTGAGAAGGACCACTTCTCTATCCTTTCTTTTTAAGAACATTTCTGATGAAATGAAGATTTCATGATGCAAATATGATCCCATGGAATCAACAAGAGCAAAAAATGAGACAAGACTGTCATCAAAAGTAGGGAAGTGGTATAGGTTTGGAAAAAAATGAATGGAAAAAAGTTGTACCAAACCATGACTCCTCCCAAAAGCAAAATCTACCCATCGCCCAATTTCAATCTAAAACATGGTGAAAAGGATGGGCACCTTGACAAAACAAACTTCCAAGGGCTCTTAAAAACTAGATTATAGGCTAGGGTTGCACATAGACAATTACTCTCTAGATCATGTCTTGTTTTCGAGAATTGTCCACCAAACCCTTGTTTTTGACTTGCAAAGATCCAATGGCAAGACCCCCTTGCTCCACCTACCTTTGACAATATCAATTATCATAAAAGCGAGGCCACATTCTAATCCTCCCTCCTCCAAAAAAACTCCCCCATAAATTTTACCAATATATCTATGACCTTCCTAGGTAATTTGAACATATAGTAACAATGGGTAGGTGGGGTTTCTAAAACTAATAGAATAAGGGGTAATCAGCCTACCTACCTTAGATATGCATGTTCTTCTCCATCGATTCAATTCTTTAGAGACCTTCCCTATCATTGGGCCCTAAAAGTCCATCTTAGTTGAATTACCCCGTATTGACATGCCTAAGTATTTTGCTAGCTATCAGGTCATAGCACATCCTATGTGATTGGCCCAAGTTCACACCTAATCCTTGTGTTCCCTAATGTTTGCCAACTAGCTTTTGGGAAAGGTTGATCTTCATTCTTTTTTTATTTTCTTTTTTTCCAAATAAGACAAAAGTATATTCATTATGACAAAGTGGATTGAGGTATCCCTTACAGAAGGAGCCCAAACAGATTAACTTTAACAGTACAATCAAAAACTGTATCTAAACTACTCTTTACAAACTGTACATGCAGCAAATACAGAACATACATTATATTACCCTACTTATATATTATGTTAATTCCTTAACCATTCTCCAAAAGTAAGAGGTTGATATTCATTCTTGCCACCCAACAAAAGCATTTTATGAGCATTAATGCATTAAATGAACTCCCTTCATTAATGATGATTGTATCGTCTGCAAACTAAAGGCAAAGATCTGGACATTCTCATTGCCAATGACAAAGCCCCTTTATTACCACTATCTATCTTGTCTTGTCCAACATCCTCCCAAGGACATCTACAGCTATTGTAAATAGGAATGGTGAGAACAAATCACCTTCTCACCTTTCTCCTTTGATTCTCCCCTAGGTCACATCTTAATGAATATTGAGTATGAAATTGGTCTCAAGCATCCATTAATCTATTTCCTCCACTTGAGCCCAAAATCCATTCCTTACAAAACAAAGTCGAGGAAAGTCCAACTCAACATGTCATACATCAAGGCAAATTAGGGCAAATTATGAATTTACAAGTACGGAGTGCAAGACATTTTCTAGCCAATTTGCAAGCGCCTTAGCAATAACTTTGTAAAGACTAGTATTAAGTTATCTAACTTCCTTCTTTAGACAACTGCTTTATCAAAACTTTCAAAGTCCATCCTTGAAGTTGTTGTATGATGATGTTGTTTGATGAGTTTTAATCTTCGCATAAACTTGTAACCTTCCTGCCCTCTTAACTCACGCTCTTAACACCATTGTTCCACTCGACAATCAATTCGCGGGTGTCGAAGCACTCATTTGTCCAACCTAAAGGGAGAGAGCATCCATCTGGCTTTTCTCGTATGATTGTATCCATATAGACAATCCAATGATCAGATACCACTCTACTTCTTTGTTCTTGCTTTGAAAGAAACGAAAGAGATCCCTCTAACCATTCCCAAACAAGAATCTGTCAATCTTACTAAAAATCAGGGATGACTGAAAGTTCAACTAGGTAAAGAGTCCCTTAAGAGGAAGAGGATTGTGAAATGCCAACTCTCTGATGAGTACCTCGACATTTCTCATGTCTGTAGTGAGTAGTGACTCAATCACTATATGTTTTTCATCAAGAAACTTGACAAAATTGAAATTCCACGCCACACACCAATGACTTCCAAATAAGTTGATTAAACCAGTAAGGTTATCCCAAAGAATGCATCTCAGCCTACGGTCATTGGGATTGTATACACTTATCAACCACACCAACTGGTGCCATCCTGGCAGCCAACCATTGCCGAAACAGTTAATTTTTTGTCCCTATAATATTGTCTAACACTCTTGAATAATCAACTGAATATGATTAATGTTAACCCAAGAAAAGTAAGACCAATCTCAATGTGCACATACTCAAGCACTAGAATCAATAATCCCAACCATGGAACAAGCAAGTACTCCAGCTTGGAAACCAATCTAAGATTAAGAAGTTATTTGCTAATGAAAAGGCAAAGACCGACGTACATATCGTAACTTGTCAGATCTCTTCGCACAATGACCATATATGAGTCTCGAATCTTTTATTATATTTCAACCATAATGACCATTGACCAAAAGAGTAGCCTAAGGGGAAAGGAACTCAAACCAACTTCTTTCTCAAACATTGATCAGCAAGACCATTGACATATAAATTTATGAGTCGCAACTCTTTAATTACATTTCAACCATAATGATCATTGACCAAAGAGTAGCACAAAAGAATAAAACTCAAACCAACTTCTTTTTATAACACTAATAAGTGACAAATATGGACAAAGCAATGTTGTCCGCAAGGTCCGGAGGTATGGCAAATCTATTAACTGAAAATATGAACAACTCATGCAACATCCTTGTCTAGAAAGGGCAAAGGGAGAAAACATGGTCGATGTGCTTGATATCTTACTCATAAAAAGCACAACAATGGGACAAATAGCAAATGTTGGGTGATTATCTTTGCAACATATTCACCTTATTGATCTTCTTGTGAGCCATAAGCCACTCAAAAACCCTAACCTTAAAAGGGATCTATGTGTGCCAAATGTGGGAAGGATAGAATATTACAAGGGTCAATGATTAAACCAAAGGACTTGCTTATAAAAAGGTTAGAATAGGTTAAGCCACCCACTCAAGAGATCTTGACTACAGAATGTTGATCATAATGTGATTGCACTTTGCATTAATGCCACTACTCCATACATTTCAAGAATAGATCTTCTTGATAAAATGTTATACACCCACCTCCATCACCTTGATCTCAATAGAAAACATTTTGCTCAAATACACCCTCCCTTTTTTCGAAGAAACCAAAACACATTGTCTTATACATGCATAATATGTAAAAATATTTTACTCTATCGATAAAATTAAGTTGTTCCCAAGAAGATATGATACCAATCCATTGTCAAATGCACTCCCCCAACCCATAGCCCTTGGCTAGATTGTTGTAGGCTATCCAAAAAGGAGCTGAAAGATGGGTGACTCCCATACTTGAGTCACCAATAAAAAACATCTTGGAACAGTCTTCTATTTCTGTCATTCCATATGGACCATAATATTGCCAAGCATAGAACCAAATGATCCCTACATGATGGCTGAAAATTGTCCATGGAGGGGAAAACTAAATAACCCTCCCTGTTAACATGGTCCATGAGAAGACAGTAGTTCTTCCACCCACCGCGAACTTCCTTAGTAAAAGGGAACATATAAAAGGTATGTCTTTCTATACCATATCCCTACCTACATGACAATACTACCGTGGAGAAAAATACATAATAGAAAAATTCTTGATCACGAGTATTCATCTTCACACATGAAGCTACCCGTCCTAAAAATTTTACTTTAGCGGGAAACAAAACTTTCAATAGGATGAAATGGTTAGAGTAAAGGGATAGACGCCGCCAGCCAGGAGGGAGTCTTCTTAACTTTTCAGCCTTGGTCATGCAAAGGAAGCTTCTTCACGAGTTTTCAAAAGTCTCCACAAATGTAACATAATCCTAGCCCTAGAAAATTCTTTGTATTTTGGCTACCTACAACATGATTTCACCTCCATCTCAATTTAAACTCATAGTGAACTAGTTCAAAGTTTTCATGAATATCTACATCAACAAATCTTGCACCCCCCAAATCACCCAGAGGATCCTCCTTCAATCTTCCTCCTCCATTTCTCTTCTAAAAACACACTTGGTTTTGGTCATGATGAGTCTTATTGAAGGTTTCCTATAAATTCGCAATCTAGCTAGAAATAGCTAGAGCACATGCCACTAGTTCACTAATGCTATACCCTTGCCAACTTGCAAACAAAAACATAAGATATGGCTAAGGAGAACGAATTTTCCCTCACCAAAGAAGCAAAATCAACTTATAGGTATTAAAAGTTTGGACCTGATCTGAAATATTAGCACTTCAAAGTAAGATTTAGAAAATGGAGCTCTGAAACAAACGGTGAGGGAGCACCCGTGACGAACGGCGACGAAGCACTCGAGGAGAATGGCGAAAGGAACATACCGAACATTGGGACAACGACAAGAGTATCTCGTATCAAAGGATAGAAAAACAAGGAAAACGGAGAACCCTTGCAAGGTCTACCAAAACACCTTGAGGAGGGACATCACGAAGAATGGAGAAAAGCAGAAGGAAGAGCGGTAATAGAATAGTGAAACAAGCTGGCATGCAGAGGAGGAACGGAAGATGTGGAAGAACATAGTAGTTAAACTGGGTGAGGAAGAAAACAAACAAGAGGGCTGGATTGTGGTGGGCCAGAGGCGAAGACAAGACAAAAAAGACAAAAAACCATGGAGACTGAAATCGGAGATAACCAATTTCCATAAAAAGAAATTGGTCTCAACACGGTCAAAGATAGTGAAGCATAATAAAGGCCGGTTGGTGAAAACATCAAATGGGGAATGGAATTATTTTTCGTTCACCACGTCTTTTAAATATTTCTCGATTTGCTCAACAAGAGACTCTCAAGAGATCATACTTCAGGAAGTGACGAGACAAAGACATTTCCATCTGGCCTTGACCAGAGAAGCAGCGCAGTGGATAAAATGAAGGGTGGAAAAGGCCTTGATAGGCAGACATACAGAGGTGGAGATAGGTGTGTTCAGAGGACCAAGATACAACATCCTCATGGAAGTTTTAGTGACCGACAGGGGACGTTTTATCAAGATCACAAAGTTAGTCCAAGGTCGATCAGAGAGTATCATTCTCCCAGAAGAAAACAGCACGGACACATGGGGAAATTTGTGGAAGGCCTTGGAGGCGGTTGTTCCAGAGAGGACACTCGGATGAGGAAGGAGAAGTTGGAAAACAAGAAATGGGATATTCAACATACAAGGAAACCGGCTGCGGTGGATGAAGAGAGTCAAAATAGGGAGGCGAGGAGGATAAGTAGGGTGAACGAAGAAGAAGACGAAGGAATACAGAGAAAGAAATACAAAGTTAGAGAGTGGAAGATCGGAACAGAAGCAATAGAGGGGGCAAAGACTTTTTGATAATCAGGACATTAGATGAAACCGGGTGGAAAGTGATTGAAAAATCTGTCCGGAGAATATTGAAGAGGTAGATTCATATTCGAAAGCTGGATGTTGCGAGGGGGCTAATATATTGTCAAGATGAGACGAAAGTCAAGATTATTCAGAGAGACAAATATCAAACTACCCTGGGAGGTTTTTATTTTGAGGAATGGTGCGCAGAGACAACAACCGATGGAGCAAAAGTAGCTTGCAAAAATAGTTGGATGGGGGTCGAGGGTATTAAAACGGAAAAGTGGAGTATTCACACCTTCGACAAGATTGGTGAACAGTGTGGTGGTCTCTTGGATATAACCACAATCACAAGCTCCTCGGCATCCATGGAAATGGCATTCCTGCAACTTCGAGAACACAATTCTGACTTCCTCCCAAAGGAGTTTGACATCTATGATAGAGATGGAGTGCAGGAATTAAGGCTGCTGGGGATTGAACAAAACTAGGGAGCAAAGGTCAAAGAACTTAGACAACAAATTTTGGATCAGTTTACTAGAAAATATCTAACGAAGATGTTCGAGATCAGAAAAGGAAGGTCTGGTGATCGGAGACAGTCGGCGATTGCTATTTCCAATAGTGAGGAAGATGATGCGTATCTCAAGAATGAAGACGATGAGCTCGATTCAGAGAAGTAATACATGTCAGGCGGCAGTGCAGAGGACGCAACGATTGCAGGGAGGGGAGCAAATGGAAAGAGGACAACGGAGTTTGCTGACGTGGTGAAAACCAAAAAGGGGCCCACAGCTAAATTTTTGAAAAGGTGGATTGGGCTCACCAAAAGGAAACTGTTCAACAAGAGAAGGGCTGGAATAGGGAGAACGAAAATGGGCTGAGGCCCAAAGAAGCAATCAAGTAGGCTAGGAAATGCCGAAACACATAACGAGAACGAGCTGCACAAGTTAAAAAGGGTGCGGCCCATTCTGCATGTATACCAGCGAACAAAAAGAAAGGGATTATGGGCTTAACAGCTACGGGGGTTCAATGGGGAAACTATATCTAGGAAAGTGAACCGGATCCAGGGACGGAATCTGAATATTCATATCCACAGGAACGAGAAGGCTCCGAACGAGTTCCAGATACCCAGAACACAAACGCTGATCTCACCAAGGTGGACACGGGACCAAGAAGCGACTCAGAGCCACTGGATGAGGACGACTACCTTTAGGTACGCACCTCTGACTCTAACTCTACCGAATGTACTTCATTGAGTGAACTAGAGGGCCATCGGCACGAGACGGAATCAAACAAGATAAATAGTGTTGGACGACAATCCACTAAGCATGTTGCGCAACATCCTTATGAAAGCTTTATATCAGAAGGAGAACGACAGATGATGCAACGGACAAAAAGCAGACATGGTGAAATGACAGCATAGCAACGGGAGTGTGAAAGGGTTAGTTACTTCTTGTTGTCGATCAATGCGCAATTGATCAGAGTTCAATAGGTTAGTCTGGTGCTTGTTGGGGGCTTCTTTTGTTTCTATGAAGATTCTAAGATGGAATATATGGGGATGCGGGTCTGAGCCAAAGAAGAGACTCATTAGATCAACGATCTCAGCAGCTAAGGTTGATTTGATTACGCTCCAGGAAGCCAAGAAGGACGGCATTGATCTAAGTCTGATCTCTCAACTATGGAAAAGAAAATTTGTGGGGTAGGCAAGCCTTTCAGCAGAGGGTGCAACAGGCGAATTTCTCATTATGTGGGATGTTTGAAACATAAAGGTGGTTGACAAAGTTGAAGGGATGCATTCCTTGTGCATTAAGATCAATAACGGGGGAGCGGATTACTGGTGGTTCACAGCGGTGTACAGCCCATGCAATCGCCAAGGGAAGGAGAATTGTTTAACTAAAATTGCATCTCTGTCTGCCAGTATTCAAGAACCTTGGTGTATAGGAGGGGATTTCAATATGATCAGAACGTTGGAGGAGAAAAGAAACAGTCAGCAAGTGAAGGATTCAATGAGGATGTTTGAATCCTGGATTCAAGATATGAACCTATTCAAACCTGACATGAAGAATCTATCTTACACATGGAGTAATGGAAGAGTCAATCCAGTCATGTCTAAACTAGATAGATTCCTTTGCAACAGGGAATGGTGTGAAAGGTTCCCTCAACAGAGAATATGGGGCCTTCAAAAACTGACATCTGATCACTGGCCGATGTTACTTGATACTGAAAAAGGAAAATGCGGGGCTGCTCCCTTCCGGTTCAATAATGACTGGCTTCAGCAGCCAAAAATGCTGCAAATGATGAAGGAGGAATGGGAAGTTGACCAAAACCAAGGCTGGATGGGCTACAAGATAATGTAGAAGCTTAGCAACTTGAAAAGAAAGTTTAAGGAGTGGGCAAAGGGGCAAACTAATGAGGATAAAACTAGACAAACAGTTTTGAGGAGACAGTTGGAAAGGGTGGACAAGAGATTGGAAAATGAGGATTCTCAAGCCCTTTTGGAGGAAAGAAGGAAGATAATAGAAGAGATTCAAATCATTGATTGCAGACAGGAAAAGCAATACCATCAACAGGCAAAGTTAAGATGGGCTAAAGAAGGGATGTGAACTCAAAATTTTTTCATAGAATTCTTTCAATCAGAAGAGCTCGGGCTACTATCTCAAAGCTTGAGAACAATAATGGACAGTTAGTTGAAGAGGACCAAGAAATTCAGAATATAATTTTGAATTATATCTCTGATTTAGTTTAGGAACCTATCGCTTCAAAGTGGGCAGTAGAAGGCTTGGAATGGCAACTAGCTTCAAAAGGAGGATAGTGTTTGGCTCGAAAGGGAGTTTGAGGAAGAGGAAATTCGAGCAGCATTGTTTAACTGTGATGGGGGGAAAGCTCCAGGCCTGGATAGGTTTTCGATGGCCTTCTTTCAAAGAAATTGGAGTACAATGAAGGAAGATATTATAGAATGCATGAAGGAATTCCATTGGGATGCCATTATACATAGGAGGGTGAATGAAACCTATATTTGTCTCATTTTAAAAAAAGATGAATTCAATAAAGATTGAAGACTTCTTCCCCATAAGCCTAACTACAAGCCTTTATAAGATAATTGCCAAAACTTTGGCAAATAGGCTGCAATTTGTTCTTTCCAAAACAGTTAGTGAAAATCAAATGGCTTTTGTAGCCTCGAGACAAATTACAGATGTGATTTTGATTGCTAATGAGGCAGTTGAAGAGCATAGAACTAGTGGCAAACAAGGGTATGTCCTGAAAGTTGATCTGGCCAAAGCTTATAATTCAGTTAGATGGGCTTTTTTGGACTTTGTTCTCCAAAAGAAGGGATTTGGAAATCAATAGAGGAAATGGATATGTTCTAGCCTCAAAACAGTGAACTACTCAGTTTTCATAAATGGAAAACCGCATGAAAAGTTTGATGGTCATAGAGGTCTTAGACAAGGAGATCTGTTGTCCCATTTTCTGTTCACAATAGTTGCAGATACTTTAATAAGGGTAATCCAGAAAACAGTCCAAGCATGAAAGTTAGAAGGTATTGAGGTAGGAAAGGAGAAGGTGAGGCTTATACAGCGTCTATTCGCAGACGACTGTCTTATCTTCATAAAAGACAAGGAGGAGGAGATTATAACGGTGAAGAAAATTCTTGAGACGTTATGCTTTTTGACATGAATGAAGATAAATGGTGTTAAAAGTCAATTGTTGGGAATGAATGTTCAAGGTCCAAAAGTAGGCAACACGGCTGAGTCATTAGGGGTAGCTCCAAGGAGTTGGCCCACGACCTATTTGGGTCTTCTTCTAGGAGGAAATCCCAACAAAACAGTTTTCTGGGAAGCAATGTTGCAAACAATTCAGAGGAGAATAGCTGGCTGGAAAAAGAGTTATTTGTCTAGGGAAGGAAGATTGTTTCTCATTCGAACTGTGCTAGAGGCCCTCCCAACGTTTTTTTCTATCAGTTTTCAGAATTCCAAAATCTATTGCTCATAACATAGAAAGGATGATGCGAGACTTTTCTATGGAGACATGAAGACCCCGACAAAGGCCAGAACATGGTAAGATGGAATCAAGTGAACAAACAGATCAAAGAAGGGGGTCTAGGAGTAGGAGGCTTAATAAAACGTAATATGGCCTTCAGAGGAAAATGGATTTGGAGAATGCTAGAGAATTTGACAGTTATGTGGGCTCGGATAATTCGAAGTATACATGGATTTGAAGGTTTTGGGAGGAAAGCAGGAGTTAATAGGAAAGTGACTCACAGGGCCCCATGAAAAGACATATTCAGATTGTATGAGTACCTGGAACCCTAAATTATTTGAAAGATTGGGAAAGGGGACACGGTGAAATTTTAGGAGGATATATGGTGTGGACATAACAAATTGAAAGATAGTTTTCCTAACATATATAGACTATCACAGAAAAGGGAGGAGCAGTTTCTGATTTCTGCAACAGAAACAATGTGGAGGGAAGAATCCAATGGGGGTGGGATTTACATATTAGTAGCAATATTGGTGAGGATTATGTGGAAGAGTTGGGAGGCTTGCTGAACACCCTTCAAAACTTTCAATTGAACAATGTGAATGATGAGGACAGGGCGAACTGGAACAAAGATAGCCGCAGGAAATTCACTATGTTGTCTTCTTTGGAGAGTTTAACAGGTTGGTTAGAAGAACACACAGACATTCCAGTAGAGTTTATTTGGAGTATGAAGATTCTGTTAAAAGCAAGGATTCTCATGTGGATTGTTAGCCTAAACAAATTACAGACTGCAGAAAACATTCTGAAGAGACTCCCAAGCCACACTCTAAATCCATTTATCTATTTCATGTGCAAGAAGAAGGAGGAATCGACTGTACACCTGTTCGTTGAGTGTGACTTGGTGAAGTTTCTATGGAGGGAATGGAACAAAATTAACACCAGTTTTGTCTCCCCTACAGTGGAGAATCTTTTTCAGTTTTCGGATGATAATATACCATCAAAACTCAAGCCATACAGGAATATTGTCTTAGCGGTTGTGTGGGATGTTTATGGGTGGAAAGGAATCAATAACTTTTCTCTAACAGAATGAAGACAGGTAGGATGGTGTAAGAGCGGTCAAATAATCTTTTCGCTAAATGGATTTGTTGTACTAAATTGGGCATAGGATACTCTTTTAGGGAATGGATAGGTAGAGGGAGTAACATTTTACAATCTTTTGATCATTGTACTGAAATGTAAAGTCTAGATACCTCATCCGGCATTTCGTACCTATTTTTATAATTAATATATACATTTTTGTTTCAAAAAAAGAAGAAGCAAAATCAAACTTATCCAAGAATTTTTCTTTTTTTTTTTACTTCGTTCTTTTTAAATTCTCCAAACATGACAAAGATAATTATTATGTAACACCCCGGAACTTTGTAATCATGCCACGTTGCGAGTAGGCATAAAAAATAATAATAATAATAAATGGATATTCGATATTAGTTGGAATTAGCTAGAGAATATTTATACGATGAAATGTAACATTGGAAAACTTTTATTGATTGGTGAAAGTGATGTTTGGGAATTAAGAATAATAGATGATGGAAAAAAATAATTAATAAATATTTTTCTGGAAATTGCACGAACAGGGGAGAGTGATCTGGAAGGGAAGAAGATTGGGATGGGTAGTGAGTTGGTGGAAATTTCCAGATAAATGAAGTAGACAAAAAAAACCAACAGGAGAAGAAGAAGACAAAAAAAACCAATAGGAGAAGAAGAAGAAACTAGCGATGATGATGTTGTTCTTGGGTGTTATCTCACAAACGAAATGAAGGAGATGATGAACATACAAGTTTGGAAAAAGATCATGGCTGCCGGCGGTGGAACGAAAACAGAGGAAGAAGAAGACATGGCGATGTGATTGTGGTTGTGTGTGCTGCTACTGTTGGTACTCTGTTTTGGAGATGAGGAAAGACTGAAGTTGCTGGGTGCAAGGGATAGAAGGAAACAGAGAAGACATCCGAGCTCTGTTTTGGAGGTTGATGATGTGGGTTCCAGTGTGATGATCATTCAAACGAGAGGAAGAAGAGGAGCAGCTCAAGCTGCTGCTATCTCTGCTGCTGGACGAAGGGAAGAAGAAGACCAGCCTTGCTGGTTTTGCAGCTGCTGTTGCGTTGAAGAAGAAGAACCAAGAGGCAACGAACAGAGGAAAATGGAGCAAGGGATATCCAAATTCTGTGGTTCGGATTCAGCAAGGAATTGAAGGAAGAAGCGGTTGAAAATCTTCTCCATTTTTCTGGTTCGGCCAATTGTTGGAAAACAGGGGGAAAAGAAGGGGAAACCAGCTGCTGCTGGTTTGGATGGAGAAGAAGATGTAAATGATGAGTTGCACTGGTGCGTGAAAGAAAAGAACAAAGAAGATAATTGAGATTCTTTGTGCTGCTGTTGTTCTGGTGTGTTGTTACCCGAGCAGAGGAAGGAAGGGAAAAACAGAGGGTGCTTTGGTGACTGGGCGTTGCTAGTTGCTGCCGTATTGCTGTCCCTGAGGCAGAGGACAAGGGGAGCTGAAAACGAAGGAAAGGGGAGATGTTGGGAGTTGCTGGTTTGGATGAACAGTTGCTGCAGCTGGAACGTGATGTGTATGTGTTACTAAGGCTGCCGAATGAAAAGAGAAACACAATCTTCAAATTATTATCATCTACCCCTTTGATGAGATAAAAGAGTTTATACATTTTCTCGTAATGCGCTTGCATACCTTGAAGTTTGAAGGAGCAACATTTGGCTGCCAAAAATTTTTCTTGTGTATGATCAACATATTGATCAGCGGGATCAACCAAGGCTGTGTAAAGGATTGCTAAGAATTCAAAGATAAAATGTTGGAGGAAATCGATCTGTCTGTATTCTTGAATAGCAATCCACCAGTCTCGAAGACTTCCTGAGAAGTGAGTGACAAGTTTTTCAAGAACAATCTTATCAGTCGCGCCTTGTCTGAGAAGTTCTGCTTGACACCAGGATAGCATATAATAAAAAATAATGGCCAATCATCAATGGGCAAACTGTCAAGATTGAAAGTACTAAAGGAGTTTGACCCATTTGATTTTTAGGTTCTAGGCTTGGGAGGAGTAGTGGACTCCATGTCATCAGTGGGTTCAACACCTGTGTCTACGAATGAAGAGGGGCCTGTTTCACCAGTTTCGGAGGCCACAAGAATGTCATCAGATTCGTCAGAGGATGAAGAATCGGAGTCTAAGGAAGAGGTTAGGGCAGAAGTGGATCGTTCTGCTTTGTTTGCCATGGAAATGGATGGGTGGTCATAACGGCGTGCCATAAATTCAAGGAATGAGGTGAGAGGATTCTCACAAATGTCTGGCAAAGGTTGGGCTTTTGATGAGGCTAAAAGGTCTGGTTCTACGTGCAACATGGTTATAATAAGTTTTTTTTTGCCCTTGTCTTTTCTCTTTAAAAGATATGCAGTAGGTGGGGATGCTTGGTAATGCTTTGGTGAAGAGGGATTTGGTTCTGAGCGAGGTTTCAGCTGATTATGAATTTTATAAGATTTGGGGAAGAGGGAAGGAAAAACGGATGTAGGTGTCATGGTAGAATGAACAATATGAGGGGAATAAGCAAAAGTTGCCAAAGAAGGGGGCAAGGTTTTAATATCTCTAAGTTGTGCTTCAAGAGATTTTTGTTCTCTTTCCAATGGCAAAAACAAAGGAGCAGTATCAACATAGTTATCAACTAACTCGGCTAAAGCTTTGAGTTCCTGATGAATTTGGTCAAGCCGATCATGGATGACTATGATAACTTGTTCTTGGGAGTCTTGTTGGTGAAGAATATGTTGTTGCTTCTGAGCAATGGTTTCGAGAAGATCATTCTAATAAAGGGCATTGTTAGATTTCTAATTTAAAATAGTTTCAGAGTCAGTAAGAGGCATTAATCCTGGACCATTAGGATTAACGATCTTTGTCGGTTTTACTTAATATTGGATTGGACAACTAGTAAAAGGATCCTTAGATCTGTCGTTAGAAGGCGGTGGTTTATAAGAAGTTAGAGGATCTGAGACGACAAAACACTCTTGAGAAGGGTCTTTGTTAAGGAGGATATAATACTGACATTTGTCTGATCTTGATTCAATGAAACCAACTGAAGGATCTCCAGTTCCATATCTGGTCTGTAGTTTTTGTTGTGATGACTTCTTTTTCTTGGGCTTGTGGATGTCGTATTGTACATCGAAGGCATAGTCTTCATAGTTTGGGCAGTCACAAGTATACCACCAGATGTGGGAAGGAGGTGGTTGTGGTGTGTCCAGGATTGCAGTAAAATGAATACCTGTAGAAGAAGGTCTAGGTAAAGTCATCATTGGCTCAGGGAAAGTGGTCTCAACAAGGCCATCAATACGTCTTTTATGAACAGCCTAAGAAGACTATTGGATGTCGTTGATTTGAAATCGAGCTTCATAACTTGTTATCCATTTTCTGGAAACAATTGATGAAGTAGATCTATAAAGAGAACTCTTGGAAGAAAGGTGTGAGAGAAAACACCTTGGGAGCTAATATCAAGCATCAATCCATCAAGAGAATGTCCTTTATAAGGAATATCGATACCATGATTTTGGACCCGATATGCTATTTGATAATGGACAGTGGCTGCAAGAGCTGTTTAGATCTGAGGGGTACCAATAATTTGTACTTGGATGTTCAAAGCAGAGAGAGCATGGGGATCATTGAGAGTGACATTAAAATTTGGATAAAAAATAATGAACATAGTGCCAAATTTAAAGTGGTCTGAATAGTACCAATCACAACATCAGCATAGTGAAACATTCTAGAGTCAAGAAGAGCCAAGCGAGAGATTGCTTCGGTTGATTTTCAGCCATGGAAAGTGATAGACATTTTGACAACAGAGGTGACTATAACCATCTTTTCACCATTGATAAAGGAGAGGGGTAAGAAGTGTAGCAGGAAAAAAATGTTCAGCTTGGTCTGTGGGGACTTGGAGTTCATTAAAGTTTGAGATCTGCACATATTCTTTGATTGGACTTTGGGGAGTTTGTCTCTTGAACAACTTCTTGATCTAGGCGCTCATGAAGTAGGGCAGTCTACATGTGCAATAGGGCTTCGAACCTTTGGAGTAGGTTTTTAGCCTCGAGCAGGGGAGGTGGTGGTGCTGTCGCCTCCCCAAGCCGGAGCAAGGAGCCAACAACAGTGGCCTACCTCGCCTGGGTGGCATCTGTTATCTGCATTTCAAATTGGATTTACCAATTATACATCCATTTAAAATAGACCTAACCTAAACACACAGTAATAAACGTTACATTCAATATATGTTTTATTATTGATGGTCTCTCCTTTTTTCTTTAAGTTTGGACTTTTGTTTACTTCTGCAATTATTCTAATATTGCCTAAGTCTTTCATTTGTTAGTGTTCTTCAAATTTTTGAACCTAAGGTCTGATACCAATGCTTTTAGGACCCTTACTTAGGCCGAAAGGCAGCCAGACTGGCACAGCGATCCGACAAACCCACTCATCATATCAAGTTCTTTTGATCACTGTTAAGCCTTTCCAATTGCAACAAGTGATGTTAGAATAATGTAAGGATTCAAGTACGAAAGTAAGGAAATACTACAAAAGGGTTATCATTTATATTACAAATTTTCACATTTCAAAGATACACAGTTGACCATTAGATATAAACATACAAGAGACCCACCTCTAGATAGAACCAAAAAGGTAAAGGAGCACCAAGGGAATTAGGCTATCACCACGCCTTTTCCTTTGTCAACCGCTAATAAACCTAAAATGTTAGTAGAGTGGTGAGCCTAAATTACAACGTGGCTCAGTGAGTAGTAAAATAAGCATATTACCTATAATTTGCATTCCAAAAACAATGTATGTATGCATGAACAGTAATGGTAAAACAATGTTTAATAATGTGATATGTAGTAAAAACAATTATAAACAATGCATTAGTTAAAGAAGAATAGTTTGAATACATGCTAGTTGAAAAACTGCATCTGGGCTAGGGTTTCAAATCATCAAATCCAACCCTATGGTCATCGCTTGAGTAGGTCATGAATTAGGCATGCCAGCCACTTAAGCGGGTCATGAGCTAACCATATTCATTGAATACCTTAACCTTACGCTCAATCTTCAAGTGTCGTCACTCGAACGGGTTTGAGGCTAGGCTTACTGATCATATGCCCTAACCTCGAGGCTCAGACCTCGATTCTAAATCCAATCACATTGTGTTCCCTAATCTCACGCTCAAACCAATTCCACATGAAACTCAAATCACATGAAACTTTTTAACCAATGCCATCTCACACATAATTAAGAAACTTATTCCCTCTCTTAGCCTCTAGTATCAAGATCATCCACCCAAAGTTTCAGTTCCACCGCTCTACATGCTTTGAAACTTGCCTCAAAGTTGCTTGAACACCACATTTTTCTTCCATAATTCGTGAGTAACCCACTTCCACACCTTGTAAACAACATTTGATGGCTTAGATCTCATTTTTTGACGGTTGAAACTTGAAATATATATTACAAAGGAAGGATAGGGTGTTTTTACCATAAGAAACGACCAACAAATGGCTATGCGAACGTTCCTTCCAAAACTTGGATCACACAGCCCCTCTGCTGCTACTATTTAACTATGTTGGACAACTCTGTTTTGTGGTCATTTTTGTCTTAATAGCTAGGGTTTGGACCAAAGGTAAGGACGGTCTTAAAGAGTGTAATGAGGGCTTTCGAATGGTTGTAAGATCACACAGATTGGAGTTGGGACAAAGAAGTTTTAGGTGGTTGAAAATGGCTGGTTGCAATAGAATTTTGTAGAAAAACCAATTTTTGTGTTGCTTTGGGGGGGGGGGAGGGGGGGTCTTTGCACAACCCAAATGATGCCACGTGCCCTAGGGGTGGCCTAGCATGGTGCTGCACTGGCCAAAGTCCTAGGGTCCAGTTGACACCAATGTCAAAGGCTGAAAATCCGACTTCAAAACCAAGGGCGACCATGGTTTTTTGGGTTGATGGTTTGGTGAAAATGGAAGAGAAAAGAGAGAAGGGAAGGAAGAAATGGACTCATGGGTTGCCTAGCGAGTGGGCCGACCCATGAGCCATGGTAAAGCCCGCATGGCCTCCCAGGCCTTTGCTCACGGGCTTCCCTTTTTTTCTCTTTTCTCTTTTTTTCTCTTTTTATTTATTCTTTTTTGACAAGATTATTCTTTCACCCATCATTTTTCTCAAACCTTTTTTTTGTAAATTTATTTCTAAAAATTTTATATTATACCCAATTATCGACAATTTTCTCTCAAAAATTAAATAATTATCCAAAAATTAATTGTTCCTTCCAAAAATTTAAATAATCATTCCAAAAATCATATTTCCTCCCCAAAAATCGCATTTTCTCAATAATTAATGCATTCTCTTTCCAAAAATGATATTTTTCAAATAATATAATTTTTTTCAATTAAATATGTAAAATTAGAGAAACTTCATGTACATTCATTAAAAATTCAAAAAAAAATACATGTGAATACATATATCGAACCCATAAATTTTGTATATAAAAAACATGGGTCGTCATAGCTTTTTTGCAAAACTAGTTTCAGCGCGTTCTAATGGCTTAACACAAACTCTCAGAAGAAGTGAAAAAAAATTTCAATGCTCAGATCATAATTTTTCTACCTCACTTAAATTCTAGTTTTCAACTCAACCTTAAGTAATTAAAAAATTGTTTTCAACACCGGGGCCATTTCGGGAGGGTTTTTTTTTCATGAAATCAGTTCCTATATGTTCTAGTAACCTGACATGAACTCTTGAAAGTGATGAAATTTTTTTTTTGATGCCTAGATTGCAAATTTCTTGCCTCACTTAAATTCTAGTTTCCAATTCAACCTTAAGTAATTAACAAATTATTTTTGATCACGAGGCCATTTCGGGAGGGCTTTTTCTACGAGACCAGTTCCAAGCATTTGTAACAACCCGACACAAACTCCTTGAAGCTATGAAATATTTTTTTGATGCCCAAATTGCAATTTTTCTATCTCACTTGAATTCTTGTTTTCAATTCAACCTTAATCGACATGAACTCTGAAAAGTGACGAAAATTTTTTTCGATGCCTAGATCGTAATTTTCCTACTTTACTTGAATTCTAGTTTCAACTCCATCTTAAGTAATTAGAAAATTGCTTTCGATCACCGAGTCCATTCAGGGAGGATTTTTTTCTACAAGACCAGTTCTAGCGCGCTCTAATAAGCTGACATGAACTCCAGGAAGCTATAGAATAATTTTTTTATGTCTAGATCACAATTTTTTTTCCTCACTTGAATTTCAGTTTACAATTCAACCTCAAGTAATTAAAAAATTGTTTTTGATCACCAGGGTTATTCTGGAAGGGTTTTTTCCTCGAGACCAAGTCCAACGGGTTCTAATAGCTAGACACGAACTCATGAAAGAAAGGAAAAATTTTCAATGAAGGAAAACTGAGTTTCTCTTTTAACTCAAGTCTTTAAACCGTTCTAGTGTCGATTTTCATTTCAATTCTTGTTGAATTTCGAGTTAGAAAACATTTTATGAACTGAAGTGTAATTGAACAATTCTATGAACGGAGGTGGGACAAATTGAGACATTGAAGTTAGTTTTGTTTGAAATTTAGTTATAAAATCTTTTCAAATAGCTTATGAATGATTTTAACCATGAAAAACAGGTGTAGAGACTTTTAAAACTTGAAGGCAGAATTTCAGGACTTTGAATAATAGTGACTACGAACTTCTTTTGTGGGATAGTATATTGTAGTAAGAAAGTTTAAATAGGAGTTCCCGACACATTCAAGTGAGAGAGATATCCTTGCTCTTTAGTATTATGCGAGCTTCACGCTTGAGACATGATGTGTACTAGCATAGGAATTGATATGTATACATTGAGATTTTTTGAATTGAACTGGTTGTTTGAAATTGTTGAAATTGTCGGATGATTTGTTGTTATGCATGATTTCCATTGAAATTTCTTGTTCATTGATATTTCCTTAATCTATTTCTGTTAACATATTGATTGAATGTCATGGGTATGAATGAATGATTTGCTTCATTAATTAAAAATTAATGGCTAATTAAGAGTTCCACACATCGGTACGATAGGCTGCAAAGCATCGTAAATATTCCTGACCCTTAGTGTCGATGGCATTTTCATTGTCTTGGGAATAATAAGGAATTGGTTGCATAATATTCCTTACCTTTGACTGTGATGTCTTTGGAATAAAAGGAATTAGCCACTAGGCATTCCTTTTCGTAGATTTTGCTCGACACTTGGTTTGTCTTTGGGATTTGGTAACCGGCTGCAGAACATTACCTTAGTAATTGGCTGCGCAATATTACTATTCCTTAGACTGTGATTCACATGCACCAGCCGCGAGGGCGTACATGGGGATAAGTAATTAGCTGCAGAGCGTTACTTATCTTTAGATGTTGATGTCTCTAATTTCTTGTTTCTGGGCAAATTGCATGCACTAATTTCCATCCTCGATCACATGGGAATATTGGGAGTCTAATCAACTCTTCTGGTCGAGGTTACAATAAATAATTGAATGCGTGAAATGATTAATGCTTGAAAGTGTGTGTTTGTTTTGGGTTTGATCTTGTATAATGCTAGAGATGTATAGGATTGACTCACTGGCTTTCAAGCTCACCCAATCATTTCGTTTTTCAGGTTTTCATAAGTCTAATGTGCAGTAACTACTTTCTGGCAGTGGAAATTCTCAAGGAAGTGCCTATAATTGTCTTTTGAAATGTTGTATCAAAATGATTTTGATGTAATTAAAGAATAGGGCTAATGCTCTCTATTTTTTTGTGATAATGAAACTATAATCGGACTGTATTGTCATATTTTGATAATACAAATTTTTGGAATATTTTGTTGAACCAGACATTTTCTTGTATATCATTTTGAGTATTTTTCACAGGAAATATTTAACCGAAAGTTGATAAATTTGGGCTCACTATGTCAAAAAATTTTATTTATCCTATTTGAGAAAACAATAGAATTGAGATTTAGAGGTAGCATTCTAGTCGTTAGTAACCTGATGATCTCCATTCCAAGGAGTCCGGACCTAAGGCTGGGGTGTTACAAATATGGTATTAGAGTTCAGTTGTAGCTCTTTGGGAAAGTTGATCTCAGTATTAGGGTACACTACGCTACTGGAGTCTCATCTAGATAAATGGTAACAAGCTACATGGTGTTATCGCCGGAGTCACTCTAGGAGATTTCAAATGAGTCAGTTGTTCTTCATTGAAAAATGATTTTTACTGGATTTTGATTTTCACTAGAAAATGGTTTTTCATTAGAAAAAGTTTTGAATAAGGTTTGGATTAACCAGATAATGCCTTGGTAGCACAACGAGTCTAAATTAAAAGACATTAGGGCATAGGTTAGAGATTGATAATATGATTGAATGACACTTGTTTGGTCAGGACGCCAGTTCAGAAGGATTTTATACCTCTGGTCTCTATGTAGGATGGGATGCATAGAGATTTGGTGGTATGGAGAAATCTTGGATTCGAAGAATGACAGACCATGTTTGGTAAATGCTCGTGTCTATGGTAGAGTAGGTACTTGCTATGTGTGGCTGGGATGGGGCGGTTAGGCATAGCTGGTCTTGTGAAACTAGGGAATCCATTCACGGAGGCGCATGTTCTATTATGCGTGATCAACATAGTAGGATGCAGCAGCCATGGAAGTCAAGACATCTGTGCAATTGTAATGGGTGTAATGAGATTTCCAAGTGGAAGTTTATGTGGAAAGGCGAGGGTAAGATGGGGTGCCCAGACTTGGAAGCTTGGAATTTCATTATGCTAGTGTGTATTGTGTGTTTAGTTGTATGATTGGCTACAATATATGTAGAAAAACTATATTTCTGAAATATTACCCAAATTCCTGCACCTAGAAACAAACGAAATGCTACAAACTTAGAAGTACAAACTTTAGGGCCACAAAGACATATCAAGAACTTAGAGACTATACATCTAGAGTCACAGTAGCACGAAGCAAGCAAAGACACTTAGGTGGGGAAGTTAACAGGCAATTATTGCAAGTTCGTAATCCAAAGTTTGATTGCAATTCTTACATGTTGTGCTACAATCAAATTAAACTATTGGATACTGAATTAGGTTTTGACTTGCAGACAATGCCAATAGGACGACCACAATGAGGAATGGTTCGAGGGGAGAGTAGTTACGAGCCTGAGCATAGGGAAGAAGAAATACCAGCACAAACAAGAGAAGGCACTCCAGTAGTAGCAACTGCATCAGTGGGAACAGTGATGACTCTAGAGATGATTGCAGATATCACTCAGAGGATGATAGCCGAAATTACTCCTAGAATAGTGACAGAAATTACTCCTCAAGTGGTACAACAAGAAGTGAGAACCTTGCAATCATCACAGCCATCGGTGCTAACACAACCACAGATGTTGCAGCAACCTGTACAACCACTGCTAGAGTCTCGAATTTCACCAGTACCTCAAACTCAATAAGAGGACAGATCATCAAAGGCAATTACGACAAGTAAATCAGCTGGTTATGACAAGGAATAGAAGGAGTTACTGATTGAGTTTCATAAATTGAAACCCAATACATTTGAAGGAATGACTGATCCAATAATAGCTGATAAGTTGTTTACGGAGATGAACAAGCATTTGAATGCATTGGGAGTGACAAGATCACGACGGGTTGCTTTGGCAATATATCAGTTGGAAGGACCAACATATTACTGGTGGGAAATGATTGTGAATGACCCGGCCATAGATGACACGACGCTGACTTGGGAAGAGTTTAAGACCATGTTTTATGATGCTTATTTCTCAACAGCCAAGAAAAGACAAATGCAAGCTGAGTTTGTAAGACTAAAATAAAAAATGATGTCTGCTATAGAGTACGAATGAAAATTTATGGAGTTGGCAAGATTATCTCCTAATTTGGTAAAGGATGACCAAACAAAGACAAAGAGGTTTATTGAAGGGTTGAAATTTGAAATTAGGAAGATAATAACACCCTTGAAGCTGACAAACTTCAAAGAGGCTGTAGAGAGGGCACAGATTATAGAAAGAGACCTCGAGGCTGAGCAGGCATGGAAGAATAAGAAGAGAACCAGATCTAGCTTGTCAGCAAGACCATCATGCAGGAGATCTGGCAGTCAAGAGAGGAGAAGAGCACCTCAGAGTCGGAGACAGGTACAGACTTCTAAGAGATCACATAGAAGACAGGCTAGATCAGATAAAAACATTAGTGAACAATGGGAGCAAGCCAGAAAGAAAGGGTTATGCTATATTTGCAATCAAGAAGGGTATTTTGCTAGAGATTGCCCAATAAAGAAACGACCACAGTATCTCAGCCAGTGCATCAGACTCGATCTCAAACTAAAAGATTGTAGCAAAAGCCTCAGACATAGCAACAGAGTCAGGCCAGCCTCTACGCAACAGGTAGTAGTACAGATCCGACCTCTGTAGTAGAAGGTACATTCTTATTATTTTGGGTTACTGTGCAAGTATTATTTAACTCAGGTGCTACTAGGTCATTCATTTCAAAAGAGGTTGTAAATAGATTGAAGTTAGTCACAGATCCTTTGATTACATCGTTAGAAGTGACTACTCCTGTAGGGAGCATAATGAGTTCAAGAAGAGATTGTAGATGTGAACTCACTTTTGGAGATCGAAGAATGGTAATAGACCTTTGTGTACTTCGTTTTGGCGGATATGACGTAATATTGGAAATGGTTGGTTGACCTAATATGAAGCTAAGATCGATTGCCAAAAACAAAGAGTTACAATAAAGCTACCATCCGGGGAAGTGGTGAAGGTAGAAGGAGATATGAAGAAACTGCCTAAAAGTTTGACATTTGCATTACTATATGCTATCCCACAAAAAGCAGACTTCAGACAGTTGACAGAGGATGAAGCAGAGAAGCCAAAAGAAATACTATAGATCCCAGTGGTAAGAGAATATGAGGATGTGTTTCCGGATTAATTGCCTGGACTTTCACCATACAGGCAAATAGAGTTCAAGATTGAAGTATATTCGGGTACAAATCCCATTGCAATTCCACCTTATCGGATGGCACCAATAAAACTAGTTGAGCTGAAGACTCAATTGGACGAACTACTAGCGAAGGGTTTCATTAGACCAAGTGAGTCACCATGGGGAGCTCCAATCCTGTTTGTAAAGAAAAAAGATAGATCCATGAGATTATGTGTAGACTACAGGAAGTTGAACTTGGTTACAATAAAGAATAAGTACCCTCTACCAAGAATTGATGATCTCTTTTACCAGCTAAGGGGAGCCTCAAGGTTTTCGAAGATAGATTTGAGATCAGGGTACCATCAGTTAAGGATCTGTGAGTTAGACATACCGAAGACAACTTTCAGAACTCAGTATGGACACTTTGAATATATAGTGATGCCATTTAGACTGACAAATGCTCCAACGAAGTTTATGGATCTAATGAATAGGGTCTTTAGCTAATCCCTGGATTAGTTCGTTGTTGTCTTCGTGGATGATATCCTCAATTATTCTAGGTTAGATGTTGAGCATGAAAGACACTTGCACATGGTACTAGAAACACTTAGACAGAATAAACTGTAGGCCAAGTTCAGCAAATGTGAATTATGGATGCAGAAAATGAATTTTCTTGGCTATGTTGTCTTAGCATAGGTATATCAGTGGATCCAGAGAAACTGGAAGCTATAGCTAATTGGAAACAGCTAACAACAGTAACTGAGATTAGAAGTTTTCTTGGATTGGCTGGGTACTACCACAGATTTATTAAGGATTTCTCGAAAATAGCTAGTTCATTGACAAAGCTGACCAGAAAAGGAGAAAAGTTCATTTGGGATGATCAGTGCAAAGCATCATTCCAGGAATTGAAGAGGAGATTGACAACTACACCAGTCTTGATTACTATTACACAAGGAGTAAGATACACCTAATATACAAATGCATCATTGAATGGTTTGGGTGCAGTGCTGATGCAAGAAGGACAGCCTGTGGCATATGCTTCTTGACAACTAAAGCCACATGAGCAGAATTGTCCTACACACGATCTAGAGCATGTTGCGATCGTGTTCACCTTAAAGATTTGGAGGCATTATCTCTATTGAGAGAATTTTGATCTATGCTCAAATCATAAAAGCCTCAAATATATCTATACCTAGAAGGAACTCAATCTACGACAGAGAAGATGGTTGGAGTACCTGAAAGACTATGACTTTCAGCTACATTATCATCCTGGTAAGGCTAACATAGTAGCAGATGCACTTAGTAGAAAGTTTAGTCAAAAGGATAAGAAAGGGCACAAATGTATCAATTGATCAGTACGTATAACTTGGGTATAACTATTGACGAAAAACAAGCATGTATGTATGCGATAACTTGCCAGCCGAATATTATACACTAGATCAGAGAGGAGTAGAGGAATGATTAGTGGATGGCAAATCTGATTGACGGTATCAGGCAAGGTAAGCATACAGACTTCAGAATTGATGCGGATGGTGCATTGAGGCTAGGAGACAGGCTATGTGTACCAAGTACAGGACAGATCAAAGACACCATATATAAGAGAAATAGTGAGACTGCATGGAATCCCAAAGACAATTGTATCAAACAGAGATGCCAGATTTACATCCAGATTTACATCTAAATTCTGACAGAGTTTGCAAAGGAACTGGGGAGCAGGATCACTATGAGCACAACATTTCACCCACAAACGGATGAACAATCTGAAAGGGTTATACAGGTGTTAGAAAATATCTTGAGATCGTGTGCTCTAGATTTTAAAGCAATTGGAGCAAATACTTACATTTAGCGGAGTTCTCCTACAACAATGGCTATTAGGGGAGCATTGGAAGGGCTCCATTTGAATCGCTCTATGGTAGACCTTGTAGATCACCATCCTGTTTGGCAAAACTAGAAGATCATGTGCTCATAGGACCTGATATGATTGAAGAGATGAACTCCCAGATCAATAAGATGCAGAAGAGACTAGTGACTGCACAGAGCAGACAGAAAAGCTACGTAGACAAAAGAAGAAAGCCCTTAGACTTCCAACAAGGAGACAGAATGTTCCTGAAGATAAGTCCACACAAGGCAATCAGAAGGTTTGGAGCTAAGTGTAACACTCCGGAACTTTGTAATCATGTCATTTCGCGAGCAGGCATAATATAAATTAAAATTAATTAATTAATTAAAATACGTGATGAAGTGTAGCATTGGAACGTATTATTGATTAGTGGAAGTAGTGGTCCGAAAGTAAGAATAAATGGATGATCGAAAAGTAATTATGCATATAATAGAAATATTAAAATGAAGAAGAGAATTATATTATTAAAATGTCTATATAATTTTATAATATAAAGTTTAAATAACACAAGTGGCCATAAAAAAATTAAAATGAATGGAGGTTTTTAAAATTTATAACGTTTTAAAAAATAATAATATAAAGTTTAAAATCATGTTTTGTTTACATATAGATATAGACTATGCATAAAAAAATATAAATAAATAAATTATTTTATAATTTATTTGTATGAGTGCAACAACGAAAGTGATTTAAAAACGAAAGCGTGATGGCGTGAGTGACACGAAATAAAAATAGATCATTTGATCAAAAAAAATAGAAAAAAAATATATGCCTTGTTTTGCGGAAAAAAAAAAAAAAAAGAATGATGGTGAACGGATTAAAATCTAACAAAAAAAAAAAGATCGAAAATTTTGGAAAGCTTAGCAAACTTCATGAACCAGAAAAATCTGCGCTTTGCGGTGGGGTCGGTTGAACAAGCTGAAAAACAAAAAGAAGATGAAAAAGGAAAAAGAAAGAGGAATTTGGAAGTTTGAAGAAGATTGGGATGGGCGGTGAGTTGATTGAAGCTTCCGGATGAATGAAGCGAAAAAAAAAACAATAGGGGAAAGAAGAAGAAAGTAGTGCTCTGGTTTGGGACAAACAACAAAACGATTTGGGGATGCTGGTTCGTGGTGTGATGAACGAAGAACAGAGACGAGGGATGCTGGTCTGTGTGTGAGGAAGGGTGAAAACGAGCAACGTGCTGGACATGAATGCCGTTGCAGCTGCCAAATTTGGGCTGTGGATCGGAGAAAGGGAGAGCGACAATCTAGAAACTAGAGGAGCTGGTTTTGTGGGTGGTGTGTTCAGATAACAGAGGGTGAAAAAAAATGAAATGAAATGAAAAACCAGAAAATTTCTGGTTGTGCGGTCTGGCTTGGACAAATTGAAACGAGGAACCAAGAAGACCCAAGGTGCTTGTTTGAATGTGAAGAACAGAGCAAACTAGAAGGAAGAAGTGATTGTCGTTGGTGGGTGCCGTGAAGCTAAGGTGAGATTGTGGGTGCCCTGAAGCTAAGGTGAGATTAGGTTTTCTTTGAACTTGCTGGTCATGATTCAAGGAAGGAAGATGGCAGAAATCGGTGGATCAAAGATAGAGGAACGGCTGGTGATGTGCACTGCTACTACCTTGTTCGAACGGACGATGAAGAAAAGTAGTTCCGGTTGGACAGAAAATAGGGGTGATGGGGTGTGTGTTGGGTGAGTTATGTGTGTAGTGGTGGCTGACCGAGATGCGTGTGTGTGTAAGGTGATTGCAGCTGCCATGAGAAAAAAAACAGAGGAAGGAAGCACAACGACGGCTTTGGGTTTATTTTCGGGGTTGAATTTTGGAGTTTGGGTGTGTTCTGGCCGTGATTTGGTGAAGAAGAAAAACTGTAGTGCTCGTTGCTACTATGTTGGACGGAAATGAAGAACGCGATGCATAAACAGAAAAGCAAAGGTCTAGTTTGTGATTCGTGTGTGTATTGTTGGCCGTGGTGTGTGGGTGGCTGGTGCGTTTTCTTGATGAAGAAGTTGAAGAAACTGAATCTAGCCGACCGTGATTTGAGTTTTGGTTGCTAGTTGTGCTGGTTATTTGATGAACGAACAAGATAAACTAAGTTTGGGTGAGCTGAAAGCGGGAAGAAGGGGTGGTGCACTTGGCTATGATTTTACTAGATTTTGGATCACCATTGGAAGATTGAAATAAATCAGTTGGGGTTTTGAGTTTTGTGGTTTGAATGAAGAAGATGAGTTGTTGGTTTTGAAGTGCTGAGGAAGAATTTGCGGCTGGTGCTATCTGCGCGAAGAGTAACATGTAACAAAGACGCTTCGCTGTTGACGTCGTTCGTGCGAAGAAGATGACGCGAGGTAAAAATTTGGATTTTGATTTTAGATCGTATGAAATTTATTTTTAAATAATTTCAAATGTAAAAATAAAATGAAAGTTAAAATAAAAAATATTAAATATTTTAGTATAAATATAAATTTCAATACTTGTGAATTTTGATAGATGCTTAGAAAACAAATATCAAAGCTTCAAAAATTTGAAGTTTCGAATATTAGAAATTTAAATTTAATTAGAAACAAGATTCAAATAGAAAATAATAAAATTTCTTATTCAAGTAGAAATTTTATAAATCAATTATTAAAATTAGTTTAAAATATTTATTTAATAATTCAAATTAAATAAATTTAGTATTAGATTATTTAATAATTTTTGAACATGAAAATTAATTGAATTAATAGAAAGAAATTAAATTTATCTTTTAAATTAGGACTGGAAAAAAAATGGCTTTTCGGCACAGTAATAGTTTAATTTAATGTTAGAAGTTTGGAATTCAATAATTTAAATTAGCTAAAAACATGAAAAATAAATAAATAAATAAATAAAATAAAATAAACCTTAGGAGTTTAAAATCTTTTATAAGAAAATAATAAAATTTTAGACTCTAAAACAAAACACGTAACATCAAGATGTCTTATTTTGTTCGTAACAAATTATTTATGATATAAATAGATTTTTTAAATTTGTGAAGATTTACTGGATAAAAATAGAAATTCGGGACTTAGTTTAAAATATTAGAAATAAAAGTATTAATGTTTTAAGTTAATTGTTCGATACTAAATAAATTATTTATTTAAAAATAAATAAGTTTGGGAAGCTTAGGAATTAATTATAAAAGTTTTAATTTTAGATCAAGAAATTCAAAAAAAAAAACTTAGAAATCGTTTTAGCTTTGACTATATGAAATTCTAGAATTTAGAATTAACTCGAAAATAATCCAAGTTGATATTTATACTTCATAATTAATTAAAAAATAAATTAAGCTTAAGAATAATGTTATTAAGTGTTAAATTTCAGATCTTTACATTATAGACTATCGGGTGGTTTAAAGGAAAGCAAGGGCGTCCTGAAGAACGACAAAAATCAGGTGGGCATGACTTCCTTGCTCATATGTATTATATAGATTTAAGATTCAAAGCATCCGATTGGATAGTTCTAGGTTATTAGAATTTTATTAGAAAATTGATTGAAATTGTTTGGCTTATTTGAATGATGTGTGATGTATGATAAATTATTTAATCCATGCGTAATTAGTTCATGACATTATATTGCATTTAGATTTACTCAATTATGGCATGCACAACTGGGATAATATGCATCTAGATCCTATTGTTTGTTCATGCACTTTATCTTGTCAACTTGCAAGCATAGTTTGGAGTATATTATCTAGTGTGTTGTATGATGCTTGATGTGATTGAGACTATTTGTAAAACTAAAATAAGACGGTGGTTTACTAAGAATCCACGTACCGGTGTGATTGATGAGCCCGAGGTGGATCGATGTGACATCTCTTATATGTCACTGCTTGAGATTGTCGAGCCATAAGGCGGATCGTAGGTATTCCCACCCAGAGCTGACGGTGACAGCTCGATGTCTTTGGGAGGTGGTACAATGCCATGGTAAATATTCTCTCTTAGTCTGCGATGTGAGTATTGATTTATTTGGATGGTTATTGGAACCCTCTGAGATTAGATTGGATCACAGGGAATACCGAGAGGCATCTCAACCCTCTTCTGGTCTTAGATCCCGACTAAAACAAATGAATGTTTGAACGCCGAATGTTTGAAAGTGTTTGTAATGTTTTGGATTGGGTTTATATAATACATGTGATGTGTAGGATCGATCTACTAGGCTTTCGAGCTCACTCCCACCTTATTTTTCAGGTACACATGGACCTAGAGTACGGGAACTTATGTCAGAAGACTCGCACTCTGGTTGGACACCTCGTGGGGAGGTCGTCCGGGATAGGACTTGGAGATCATATTTATTTATTTTTACTGGATTATTTTGATGTACTTATGGTGAATTTAACTTTGGTTTATTTTATCTTTAAATAACTTTTCTTGTTTAACCATTTTGGTTTAATAGCAGTTTTAAAATGATTTCGCTGCATTATTATGATTATCTTGAGAAATCTGGTGAATGTATTGAGGAAGAAATTTGGTTGTCTGGTTTAAAACATTTATTCAGATATGGACTTAAGAACCAATTGTTATGAGTTTAATTTTGAAGAAAAAGATTTTGATAGAACGAAATTTTCAAGTAACATCTCGATTTTCAACGGGCGACGATCCACATGTGACGTAACACGTGAACGAAGGTCCGACCGAAAATTGGGGTGTTACAAATATGGTATCAGAGCTTAGTATTATGATACACTGGGCTACATTTGAGTTCACTGGATATGATTTTCATTGGAATAAAGATTTTACTAAATCTAATTTTCATTGAAAATGAATTTCATCAGATTTGATTTAATCGAAAAATGAGTTTTCGTGAATATGATTTTGAAAAAAGGTAGCATGGGTAGAAGTTTAAAGGAAAATAAGTGATGGCAACATAATTGAGTACTGTTATTAATGTGGCCAAGTGGAGGTAGTGATTTTTAACAGTTAACCTGCTTTCAGGGTAAAGGTCCCTGAGGGGTTGATCTGGTTAGATCTTCTTCTTCGGAAGTATGTACTCGAGGGATTATCTTTATGTTGATTAGAGGTCCCTAGAAGGTTTCATTATCATTCAAAAAGGACCTATGATGACAGTACTTGAAATGATGGTATCATAAGAAACAATTGTATAAAATTGGATAGAAATTAATATTAGGTGGCTAGAAGTCTAGGAAAAGACTAGGGTGACGCCAACGCGCTTGAATTACAGTTGTAGGTGTGATTCGAGGCGATGGTATCATATAGAATGTTTATGGAGTTAAACTTGGCAACCCTATTGACGGATGTTGGGCCAAGTGAAGTAATGAGACCCTAGGTCTAGGTAGAGACCGAGTGTCGTCTCGGGAGTGCAGTGGATCATAAATAAATTAAAAGACTTTAGGATATAGGTTAGAGACTAATAACGTGTTTGAACGCACACTTGTTTGGTCAGGACCCGAGTTTGGGAGGAGTCTGTATCTTTGGTCTCTATGTAGGATGGGGTGCATAGGGATTTGGAGGTACAGAGGAATCCTGAATTCGAAGAATGATGGACCATGTTTGGTGAGTGATCGATTTCTTTGGCTGACCTTATACGCACCATATTGTACTGGGATGGGGCGGTACAGTATGGTGGGACTTGTGTCAGCCTTAAGGTAAGTCTGCAGGTGCACATGTTGCATTGTGCCTGATCAACATAGTGGGACATGGAAACTGCAGATATTGAGACACTTGCGCCATTGTTTGGGTGTAATGTACTGCTGGGCGGAAGTCTGTGTAGAAGGGCCAGTGTGGGATGGGGCACACGAAACTGGAAGCATAGATGCAAGCTTCGGGATTGCATTATGCTAGCTTGTGTTGTTTGCTTGGTTGTGGATGACTGTTGTTATATTTGTAGTTGATTATTTAGGTGTTATAACCCAAACTCTTGTGCCCCGAAATAGACGAAATATTGCTGACTTAGAAGCATAAACCCCTAGACAACTGAGACAAATCGAGAACTTAGAGACTATACACCTAGAGTCACCCTAGTACGGAAAACGTGAAAGGGTATAGGTGGAAAGAAAGAAATTGAAGAATGATTTGAGCCTACAAATTCAAGAAGAAGGGAAGGGATTTAAATTTGTTGGGAATTTAAATTGAATATGTTAGTTATTGAACAATAAGTTTAGTGGCTGAGCTTTTTGATTTTCATAGGGAGGTTGAAGTAAATTAACTAAAAATTGATTAGTGTTGATCGAGATCTTATGAAATCTAAAGAGCCAAAGGAATTGGCATCAGTCAACCATTTGATATATTCGAAGAGAACCCTCAGGCTAGGAGAACCCTTCTTTTTGTCCTAGTTGAGCAGATGTTTGAACAAATACAAGCCAAACTTCCTGGAATATCCCAGTTCATCCTTTGTCTTGTGCCAGAGAGGAAAACATCTACTATATATGGTCTGTGGATGGAGAAAAGTTGAGCTGATGTTGGTATTGTGACCCAATGCATTGTTCCAACAAGGGTTAATGATCAATACTTAACAAATGTTCTTTTGAAGATCAATACCGAACTTGGTAGCTTAAATTCTTTGTTATCTGTCGAATAATCTCCTTTTAATTCCAGGATCTCCAAGGTTCCAACCATCACTCTTGGAATGAATGTCTCTAATTTCTTGTTTCTAGCCAAATTGCATGCACTAATTTACATCCTGGATCACAAGGGAATATTGAGAGTTTAATCAACTCTTCCGATCGAGGTTACAATAAATAATTGAATGCATGAAACGATTAATGCTTGAAAGTGTGTGTTTATTTTGAGTCTGATCTTGTATAATGCCAAAGATGTGCAGGATTGACTCACTGGGCTTTCGAGCTCACCCAACCATTTCGTTTTTCAGGTTTTCACAGGTCTAATGTGCAGTAACTACATTCTGGCAATGAAAATTCTCAAGGAAGTGTCTACAATTACCTTTTGAAATGTTGTATCAAAATGACTTTGACGTAATTAAAGAATAGTGCTAATGCTCTCTATTTTGTTGTGACAGTGAAACTGTAATCGGACTATATTTTCATATTTTGATAATATAAAATTCTAGAATATTTTGTTGAACCAGACATTTTCTTGTGTATCATTATGAGTATTTTTCACAGGAAATATTTAACCAAAAGTTGATAAATATGGGCTCACTATTTCAAAAATTTTTATTTATCCTATTTGTGAAAATGCTAGAATTGAAACTCAGAGGTAACATTCCAGTTGTCATGGGATGGTAACTCGATGATATCCATTTCAGGGAGCCTGGACCTGAGGCTGGGGTGTTACAGTTTTTTTCGCAAGAATAGTTCTAGCGCATTCTAATAGATCGACACAAACTCTCAAAAGCGACGAAATAATTTTTTGATGCTCGGATTGCAATTTCCCTACCTCTAATGGTATGCAACCCAATTTGTTAATGCAGAGGCACGTAATGTTATCTCATGAAGAGGTCGTTCTGTGTCACATTCGGTGGAGATTGATTGTTTCATGTTGAATAGTCAAAGGACTCAATCAGGAAAACACCATTCGACAATGTGAAACCATATGATCGCGTCTATAAGATAATGACATCACATTAAGAATATCTGTAATACCCTGAATTTTTTAAATGCATACATATCGAAAATAAAATTTAAAACTTATGAAATAAAGGTAAAAATATGTGAAACCATGTTTTAAATGTTTGATAACAAAATAAAATAGTATCATGTATTAGAATTTGGAGAAAAAACTCAGAAAAATGTTGAAAAATTATTTTTGTACTGGCGACCTAGGTAATCGATTATCACAGTCATTGGCGACTGAGGTAATTAGTGACTGCGGTAATCAGAGAAAAAATTCAAAAAAAAGGGAAAAATCTAGCAACCGCGATCCATAAAGTATTACGCGATATTTAACGTTTTTCAAGCCCTAATTACGTCATTTCACTCCCAGATCTCCCCAAATCATCCCAGATTTTAGAGAGACAATCTAGAGCTGATTCAAGGAGGATCTAAAGGTCTGAGGTAGGAATCTTACCCCTTCAATCATTTTAATTCAAGATCTGTGTATTCCTTTAGAAAATTATATAGATTTCGTATCAAAAACTGAAAATTTGAGAGTTCTTAAGGCATAAAACGATCCTGAACCAAATAAGCTCAGATCTTCCTTCTAAACTTAGAGTTTATCGATTTAGAACTAAATTCTAGAAGTTTTAACTATTCATTTGCAGTTTTTGATAGATCTAGAGGAATTTCACCTATTTGGAGGATTTTTAGAAGGTGCAATTCCTTAGATAGGTAATAAAACTTGATCCACTCGTCTTTTGAAGTAGTAGTCAGTTTTAATTATGTTTAATTCTTAGTTTGGAATGCGTTGACTGTAATTTCACATTTTTGTGTGGAAAAAATAGAAATATGGATTTTGTTACTATTTTTAAATAGGGGTTTTTGATGATTTGGAGTGAATGGTGAGGTTTAATCATTTCAGATTGTAGACTTTGAGTGTGATCCCCGCTAGTAGGCGCAAGGGTCAGTCTACATTATTAGGTAGGTGGGATTCTCTTGCTCACTAGTTTATTAGACTTAAAGTTCAAAGCATGATGTTTGTGTAGCCTAGGATGTTAAATACATGCTAGGATGGGTGTAATTCTTGAATGTTTTGATTGACGATTGAGCATAATGTTTGGTTATATACTTTCAGTATTTGATTAAATATGAAGTGTAATGTCTGGTTATTTGTATTACTTGTTACATGAGATAAATATCTTACATGATGATATAGTATGGAATGAAGATGACTGAAACTAAAAGAAGATTAATGGAATAATTTGAATCCATGTATCGGGGCAATGGCAACATCTGTCGAGACTTGTAGACGAGGCCATATTTGCTGCATGACATTTCTGGATCCCATTGATGGTGTCCTTAATGGAGCCGCTTGCGACGGTTGAAGGCTCCTCAGATGAGTGAGCAGTGAACGTATGCCATTGCACCTGTTCTTCGATGTTGTGACAGGTCGAGAATGGTATCATAGCTCGAGATGGTACCGGTTAGGATCGATTTCATATCATAAAGGGATATCGGGAGTGTAGCTCTTTCAGTCTTAAAGTACAACAAAAGAAATGATTGTTTAAAACGATTAAGGTAATGAAGGTGTGTGCATGTTTCGGATTTTGATTTATATAATGCTAGTGATGTATATGGATGATCTAATGGGCCCTCGAGCTCACCCCACTCTCTTTTACAAGTACTCGCAGAGGTGGAGTACACTGACTGACTAGCGTATGGATTATGTGAGGTAGCCTCACTGGGAGGTTACCAAAGGACTTTGAGTTTCTTTTGATTTTAAACTGTTTTACCATTTTTGTATTTATGAAGAAAACTGAGACATGTGGCCTATTTTGCTATATAGAATTTGTGATATAAATTTTGAAACACTGTATTTGTTTTGAACTGCGAATTTTCTGTAAGCTTTTGAAGAAATGTTTCCATTGCAAAGGGAATGTATATTTTTTTGATGTAACTGAATAGTACAACATTAGTTGTGTATTTTGATAGTTGATTCTGCTGCAGTATCTTGTTTTATTATAAATATTTCTGTAAAAACCCAGTGATGTGTTTTGATATAATTTACCGTTAGTTGAATAGTAGTAGGAAATGATTTTTATATTTTATTCCACCGAGTCTAGTGGTAAGGATGGACACCGATTTCATGGATTGAGGAAAATGGTTAGTAACGATCTCGGTGTCTGGCGTCTGAGGATTGATGTGATTTGTTCCACATGCATGGCAGAGTAGTTGAAGGGGAGCACGAGTCTCAGCGCTGGACCCGACGTGAGGCATGTTATCTAAAGAAAGAAAAACATGAAACCATTAGTTGATTATAAACAATTTCAATCAATAGTAAATAAGGTAATATGTATTATGTCATTACCTGGTCCGGAAGCTGAATATTTAATGCCTCTCGATAGGATGGCAACGCATGTGTTGAAACTTCTATTACCACAAATGCATCTTTCCACCTATGTAATAAATCTGTTTATATTAGTAAAAAGTAGTAAAATCTATTGAAGACGAACAATAACAAATATGTTACTTCATCCCAAGCAGTCCTTCAAGAAGTATTAGTTGATCAATAGACACTATCTCATCATATTCAAACTGCATTTGTTGAATTGGTGCAATGTGGGAAAATCTATCCCATGCCCACAACTGTAACAATATCAGTGGTCCAGATATCTCATGTGGATTCTCATGTACTGCATGGCATAACTCTTGGTATAACCATGTTAAACATGTACTCGCCGAACTATATTTTCCAGTTGTCCTAAAGTCTACTAATAATGAGAAAAACATTAGGTAGAACAAATCATTTGACTTGTCTGAAAATAAGGCCCCTCCTATCAACTGTAAGATATAAAACCGAGCATATCTATTCATCGTGACCTCATCAAACTCTGAAAGTGGATAAAAGTCGTCGTTAGGGTCATCCCGGTCATGTTAAATCAACTCATCATCAGTAGGACTTGGTCGAATAATTTTTTCTGCCAAGAAACTCATTTTTAGCTTTCCACCTTTCATTTGTTGTTGTGTTGGCCTGAAACCATACAATTCCTCACAAAGTATAACCCAATCATGACGAGTATATCATGTGACTGATAATCCATCAACTGGAAGTCTTAATTGGATTGCAACATCATGTAGTGTAATGGTGCACTCTCCATGTGGGAGATGAAAATTATATGTCTCTAGCTTTTCAACTAAGGCAATAATTAACTACCAAACAAATGTTATAAAACCTATTCAAGTGTAACACCCCAACCCCCGTATCTTTTAAACAGTGTACATTGCCACCATTCTCTTGACAGTGGACTTAACAAAACGGCGGGTCGGGCCAGTGCTACATTACAAGCGACATACACTTGTTCTTTTCTTTTCAATTCAAGAATACAAAACTTTCAATAAAATCAAGGCAAATTTAAAAAGATAAAGAATTAAACTATTTTATTCATAATAGAAATTGAGATTACTAAACTCTTAAAAAAAACTAATAATTACACCGGAAGTCTTCAAAATACTTTTCAGTTGAAAAGCATAAAAACTATGGGCAACATGCCCTTAAATTCTAAAAAAATAATAATAAGGCAAAAGCTTGCAAAAAGACCTATCAATGTTCAACTGCTTCATAGATTTCATGTTCCTGAAAAATAAGATAGGAAGGAGTAAGCACATAGCCCAGTGGATCATTTTCGAACAACCATCTTTCATATTCAAACTCATAACACAATCATAATTCAAACACTTGCAAACATTAGGCGTTTCAAACAACCATTTGTTTAAGTTGAGTCTCAGACCAAAAGTGTTTTTAAGCCCTTGATGTTCTTAACAAAATATCTCCTTAGGAGTGAAATATAGTTCTTTTTAGCCAACTTCATTGGACTTTTAGACTTCAAGGGAACTTACCCACCAACCAAGTACTTTGGTCTTAAAACCATATGAACTAATCATATGAAAAGAACATCCATAGTGTCGACATGACCACTATGATGGTACGTGATTATTATCTTCATCGTCTTTGTTTAATTCTCATATCAAGATAAAATAAATTTTAGAATATGAAATCAAACTAAAATTCAGAATATACACAGTCGATTCATGAAACATTCATAAAACATGCATCATACTTTAATTTAAAAGCCTAAGCATGTTACTAACATGACATGGATGATATAATTTCTCAAACATGAATCAAAACTGAAATACTAAAATAAACATGTAAAATTCTAGAACTGAAGTTGAAAATCTTTGAATTCAGTGAAAAACCACACAACAATGAGCATGCCATGAATTCAAATAAGAATATAAGGGTGTTCTAGAAATCACTTCCACCTTGTGACGCTTTCTTCCAGAATTTCGATAGCAATTCCCCCCACTTACTAGTGCCCACGAAGACCACCCAACGTATTTTCCAATTCGAGAGCTTCTCACACACACACAAGAAGGGAAGATGGGAGGTGCCAAGAAGAAGGCTTTAAGAAAACGAGAGGAGCATTCAACTCTTATTCTTTAGAATGAATGAAATTGGGAGCCTAGGGGGGTTTATATAGATTTTTCAAGGGAAGAAAATAGAAAGTTTTGTGTCCTTCTATGAATAAAACTCCCTAATTCTACCAAATTTCGTAGTTTCTAATTTTTGGAGCAAAAAAAGTATTTTTTGGATTTTAGAAATATTTTTCAGAATTTAGAAACTATTTTTTAGAATTTTTGGATTTTTTTTCGTATTTTTTTGTTAATTTTAACGTATTTTTCGTAATTAATAATTTCGCTTAATTCTGGGTCCTCAGATTTTCTTCGAGACATGCATTCAGATATGATCATCACCGTTGGATTAATCTCGGATAAATCAACATATTCGAATTTTTTATCACAGCCGTTGGATTTCCTCGAGCGCATCAACAATCGTGACCTTAATCAAAACGACTTCGATCTAGACCGTCCGATGATCCTCGAGCGCATCAACGTTCGCGATTATATAACACAGCTTTGATCTAGTCCGTCCGATGGTCCTCGAGCGTAGCATTGTTCGCGATCTATCAATGCAGCTTCGATCTCGACTGTTGATGATCCTTGATCATAGTGTGCGGTCCGATTTCGCGATCAACGAAACTTTTTCTGGTCGTTTGATATTCCTCGAGTTACGCATGTAGATTTCTAACCGTTCAATCTGGCTGATTCGGTGCTCTCGTGCATACGTGCGGACTTGATCTTGGCCGTAGGATGCTAATCCATATTACAGATCTACGGTTCATAGCATTTTGAGTTTGTTTTTTATTTTTCAACCCTATTTCTTGCTTTTTTTTTCAGATTTTTTTTCACATCTCGACCCCAATTGACTTTCTAATCCTAATTTCATCAAAAATTACACATATCCTTGTGTTTTTGACCATGATATCCTATTTTATATATTATTTTCATATATTTTCTTTCAAAAATCCACTAAATTGATTTTTATCCCTCATTTGGATAACTAGGACTTGTCAAAATTTTTATTCGTTAATTCTGTATAATTTTTTAAATAAAAATAAAAATTTCATATAAATTTTCGAGATGTTACATCGAGCCACTCCATAGAAGCCTAATTGTTATAGAGGTTTGATGAACATGTTATGGATAGGTATATGATGATGTAAGGTTGCATTACAACACCTAGCTCGAATATGATGCCTGTCTTGTTTAAGAATATAATGGTATGTTAGAGTTTGATATAAAAAACCACTTTTACATGTTTAAAGTATATATATATATATCATTAAGAAAATATACTGGCTCATCCCATACAATAGATGATCTGTGTTGGTCTTACATATGTAAACTGCTACGGTCCGATGGACCCAGGTCCATGCTATATGTAAAATTAAGGAGAATATAGTATCAATAAAGCATTGAATGCGATAGGTTAGTAACAAAACATCATATTACTTATAAGAAGGTGGGACAAATGATGTAGATGGACTACTGCTTGAAGGACTTGGATCCATGCCACCTGTAAAAGAAAACACATTAAACACTGCACAACATGGTTAAAAACAAAACACAAATGAATGGTAGATATTCGTATACTGGTGTGATGGATTAAAACTCTAACTAGAAGGACTAGGATCCATAAGAGCTGCATTAATATAGTAGATAGTTAAAAATGCCCTATAAAACACATTCCCCATTTGTTTCAAATCACAATTAGTACCAACATTACTAATATTGAACTAAAAAGTCAAATAGTAAGAGTAAAAAAGGGAACACTACTATGATTAACCATATAAAGAGAAATTACATTTCATTTTTAAAAATATAAGAAAAGTACATAATTTAGATATTACATGACACAATGTACTATAATAATCATGTGCTAAGGGTCTAAAGAAGATTGCCCTCCATTCAATGTTGGACCATTTCTGTTATTATGCCCCCGCTAATGGCCATGACCACACAATATTCGTTCAATTATTTAGTATTATCCGAGTTAAATTTACAATAAGTATCATTTGATTGATTTCGTTCAATTATTTAGACTTCTGAAATTAATCTAAATCAGAGTTTTTATTACGATCACTATAAAGATGTTAATGTGTATTTTTTTAACTCTCAAAATTTATATCTTCTTTTTAGATCATTTCAAAATAGGCACCAAGAAAACTTTAATTCTGATTTTGAAATTAATAATTAAATGTTTTAAATTTTACCATATCAACTCTAAGATTTTAAAATGACTAACTTAAAGTGATCGAAACTATTAATCTTGATTAGATTTTGTTCAAATTGTAAATTAGACATACTAATCTAAAATTGTATCAGTTATGAGTTATTAAATAGAAGTGTTCTATAATTGAAACTATAATCCCAAAATATATATGCCGACATTACCCACCTGGATAGAAAAAATGAAGAGGAAAATAAACAGAAAATATTCCCCACTTACAAACTTCTAATATCACAATCTTTCCAAAAGTATTTTTCTTTTCTCCTTTTTTTTATTTAATCGTTTCTAGAAGATGCAAAAGTAAATTCGTTCGAATTCAATTTATATCAAACTAAATACTGTTAAACACATTAACTTTTTTCAAAAAAAAAAAAAAAAAATCTCATGCAAATATTAAGAAAAAAAAAATTAAATTAAAAATATATAGAATAACACATTTGGTCAACTAAGTACAATGTAATAGTAATATGTACAAAATAATAAAAATAATTATATATATGTTATTATATTTTAAAATGAATGTCATGTTTTTTGTGCATGAGTTTTTTAGTGTGAATTGAAAATGTCCAAAAAAATATATTTCTCACTAACCAATTCAAAGAAAAAGACATTTTAAGATTCTTATAACCTGGTAAGGTTTCTTATGAATTATTTTAAAACTTTGTTTATTTATTTGTTTTTTTAAAAGATTTAAATAATTATTATATACTTACAATTATGTATCTTACAAAGCTACACCACTTAAGTTTATTACATAAATAAATAATATATATATTAACAGGTATATTATTAATATATAATTTATAATTATTATAGATGTATAGAAAAATGTAAGATAACCATGTAAACATTATCCTTATTTTGAGAAAAACTATTAAAATGACTTCTTTTTGGAAAATATATAAATATAATTTATTGTATTGTTTTCTAGTGCTTAAAAGTTTTAATATGAACATTTTTCACGTAGTTTATTTGAAATTTTTAATAAATCCAATTAGATTTTTTTCTTCTTGTTTTTAGATTTTGAATATAATTTTGATTGATACAATTTTCCTCTTGTGCAAAACTCTTGTAACCTTTGGAGAAAATTTAAATGTTAAAAAGTTAAAAACAAAAATGAAATAATATTACAAACTTTACATTTTACTTGAATATGCTTAAGAAAAATAATTAAAGCACAAGAAATTTAGTAAGACACTCAAACCACTAAAGAGGAAGGGTAAAAAAAACACAATTTTTATAAAAGTTTTTTCTTTGTTTTGTCAAAATTAGTTTCTTCAGCAAATGTCCTTCACAAAATCAAATAAACATCACAAATTACATGTAACACCCCAATTTTCGACCGGACTTCCATTCACATGTTTCATTACGTGTGGATTGTTGCCCGACGAAAATCGAGATGCTATTAAAGTTCTTTTCTGTCAAAAATATCTTTTTCTTCAAAATATAATTCGTAATCTTTAATTCTCAAGTCTAAGTCCATAAAGATGTCATGTACAATATAGAAAAGCATAGTAAGTCTTTCAAATAAATCTTAAGTAAAGCAGCGAAAACACTTTTCAAACTATTCAGTTAAACCAATTTGTTACACGAGAAAAGACATCGAAAAATAAAACAATTGAAATTAAACCAATGAAAAACATGTTACAATAATCGAGTGAAATATCTAAAGCAAGACTTTCAAATCACCTATCCCCGATGACCTCCCCATGAGGTGTCCAAACAAAGTGCGGGTCTTCTAGCGTGGTCAATAGATCCTACGTCCAAGTGTACCTGAAAAATATAATGGGTGAGCTCGAAAGCCTAGTGGATCATTCATACACATCACATGCATTATACAGACCCAATCCAAAACATTACAAGCACTTTCAAACATTAGGCGTTTCAAACATTTATTTGGTTTTAGGTTGTAGTTAAAACCGAAAGAGGGTTGAAATGCCTCTCGGTATTCCCTGTGATCCAATTCAATCATAATCATAGAGGTCTCAAATGGTACCATCTAAAATCAATCATGTCTTAGTATCACAGTCCGAGAGAGATACTAACCACGGAGTCGTGTCATCTCCCAAAGACTTCGAGCTGACATAGGTAGCTCTAGGGTGGGAATACCTACGATCCGCCTTTCGACACGACAATCGCACCGGTACGTGAATTCTTAATAAACCTTCGTCTTCTTTTAGTTTAATACAGTTGATTCAATCACACCAAAGCATCATTCATATCATAGCAAGCAAACTAATAAAATTAGACATTAACATGATAAGGTAACTGATCGAACAATGAAATCTAAAAGCACCATTTCACATACAAACATGCCAAGACTTAGAAACCAATCATCACGCATCATTCAACAATGCCAACAATTCAAATAAATCTTTTTTAAAACATTAACAACCTATAATCTACTCAAACAAATGTCTTGAATTTTAAATCCGCATAATACATGTGAGAGAGAAAATCACGCCCACCTGATCTTGCTGATTCTCCAGGGCTTTCTCTTCGTCGCGAATGATCATCCTAAGAAAATCGATCTGCAATAGTAATCATATTATGATAATTTCTTAACTAAGGTTTCACACTAATTTTACAATTTAGTAATCATTTTAACTAATCAAAGTGATTTTAGTAATCACCTCATGTACTTGTTAATTAGGTATTCTTCAATTTCTTAGTCTTTATATTGTAATTAAATCATTCATGAAATGATTACGGACAAAATAAGACTTCTCATTTGTCAAATCTTTAGTCTCATTCTAGTCCTAAGATTTTAGCGAGATCACTTATAGTGCTAATTTGAATAATTATTATTTAGTTATTTTTTCTAATTTAAGGATTTATCTACTTTAACAATTCAGTGTTCGAATAAATGATTTTTCATTTCTTTACTACTTAATTTAAATATTTAAATTCATAAAGATACTTTAGTTGATTCTTTTATTTTCGTACAACTTAGTATTTTGTTATTATAACATTTTATTATTCAAATCAATGCACATCAATTTATTTGCTTTAGCTTTGATTCTAATTCAAATTATAATAATAATGAATTCTATAATAGTTTTATTATACCGAAATTACATTAATCAACATCTTTGTAATTTCCTAACTTAGCTTAGATTATAAAAAAAATACCTTGATTAGTTTATTTTAGTATCTTCTAATTCCTAATTTTAATTTATCGATGCTCATGCACAATTTAATTTATTACTAACCTAATTTTCCAGTTTAAGCACTAATCTCATGACATAATTTCATTCACAATAATAATCCCTATTTTTTCTTAAGTAAGTTTGTTTAAATTTTATAATCCAAAAATTAAAACATACTTACTTACCTATATTTCGGTCCGTCCAACAGAGAAACCACAAGTTGCTGTCCATTGTTCCCAAAACAGCTGTTCTTTCTTTCCTTCACACTCGGCAACATACAAAACAGTAGCATGCAGCACTACGTGAACAGCAGCAACGTGCTGCAATTTGCATCGGCTTGCATCGGCAGCAGTGATTCTTCTTCTTCATTCTGAAATTGCAGCTGTGGGTCTTCTTCTTCGTTTCTTTCCATTCAGTCCGTTCCACCATAGCCACAACCTGCTACTGGTATTCTTCCTGTTCGGCGACCAGTGAACGACAGCCGCAGCAACCATGTTGCTCTGTTTCCGTTCTACTTCATTCGGCTGCCACAACAGCTGCACCACTAGTTCGGAGTAGCAGCAGCTTCTCTCTTCATTCTCTCACCAGCATGCACCGTTCTTCTTCTTCCTTCACGGTTTGCAGAACACGAGCAGCAGCAACTGCAATGGCTGCCGTTCCTCTGTTTTTCAGTTGCAGCTGCCGTCTTCTTCTTCTCCCACGGTCTGCAGCGCACATGAGCAGCAGCAGCTGCAATTTGCAACAGCAGCAGCAGCAATTCATGCTGCTCTGTTCTTCGTTCTTCCTCTCCTTCTATCTTCGGTCCATGGTGACAGCAGCAGCACGCACGGACCATCTTCTTCTTCTCTTCCTCTCACTTTCCCGCAGCAGCAACCCTCTGTTTTTTCTACCTCTGTTCAAACAACAACACCCCAACACAGCGGCTGCATCTTCTTCACTCACGGACTGCACCAACTGCTCGTCGTTCATGATTCAAACCAGAAATTCAGAGCGTTCTCCTTTTCCCTTGGCTGCTGCTCCTCTTGTTCTCGTTCCCCATCACGGTTCTAAGCAACAACTTCAAGTAGCAGCAGTAGCATTAACAGAGCAGCCGTGCTCTGTTCTTCATCGTCTGCACTGCTTTCCTCTTCGGTTGCCTACAGCAGCACGCAGCAGCAACTGCCTACACACCGCCCCCTGTTTCTCTTTCTCTCCTCTCGCAGCTGCTTCTTCCCTCCTCTTGCTCTATTTATAGATGCCGCGACTATTCTCGAAACTCTCCGACGCACCGCCCATCTCGATCGTTCCAGTTGGTTCTCCTTGTTCCGGCGTCTTCAGTACGCCACAAGTCACCCCCTTTTCTATCCTATATAACGTTTATATTTTTATCTATTGATTTATTTTATTATTATTATTTTTTTTTTTAACATCAATATTTTTCAACACTAACTTTTCATTATTTATTATGATCAAATGCTTAATTCTCTATTTTATTTTTGTGACATAAATCATAAAATTTCTAAAGTCTATATATTTTATTTATTTATTATCTTTATTATTATATTTTTTTAATCAATTAATAAATTTTATTTTCACATTACTCGTGCCTTTGCGTGAGCGCGATCGAGCGATTAACTTATTTACTATTGTTCGCCCACGACGTAGCACGACCACAAGTTACGGAGTGTTACATGACACATATCAGTTCAATAATATGTATTTCTATCAAAAACTTAAATAAATTAATTGATTGCTACCTAAGCCCCTCAAAGATCTCACTATGGTCATTGCTTTAAGATGTCGTAGCTCGCAGCACGCAGCTATAGGTGGGAAGCGAAAGGCACACGAGCACGGGAAATTATAGTAATAGCAGGTGAGAATTAGGGGAAGGCAGCAAGATGAATGAAATGTTGGAACGATCACACTCACAATAATGTACGAATAAGAGATGCGACAACCAAAATGGGGTGACACACGAACAAGAGGCAAATGGGATGACGTATGAACCCTAGAGGCAGCAACGCACACAAATAGCAACTGAAACACAATCGCAAGATGGGGAAGTGGATCTAACCAAGACAATTGAAATAGCGAAATAGAGGAAGGTGCACTACAAAGAGAGAAGAAAATGATGGACATGAGGAAGGAGATGTCGAAAGTTGCAGAACGGAAAAGCAGAAATGTAAGAGGATCGAATGGCTGCCCACAAGCCATATGGGGTTATTTATAATGTGCTGCCCATTGAATGGCGACACCAAAAAAATTCAAAATTTTCAAATTCTTAGAGTGTCGGCCATTGGATGGGCTGCACTTTAAAATTCAAAATTTCAAATTTTTTAGAATGTCGCCCATTGAATGGGCAACGCTCTAAAATTGTACACTACACACTTGAAATTTCAAATTTTTAGATGCCACCTATTTAATGAACGACACTGTTAAAATTTCAAATTTTTAAATAGTGCCTCCCATTGAACAAGCGATACCATTATACTATTTCACCAGTGCCACCATGTATAAGTTCTTGCCTGCTGGGCACTGAGATGGAGTCCAACTATCAAGAACTTGCCTAAATGGTGATATTGTTTTATAAAACGCCTAAATGGGTGTATAAAATAGTTATCACGCCTAATATAGTATTTTCTTTCCATTTTTATGAGTAATGTCATGGTGTCAGGTGGTGAATAAGTATTATTTATATATTGTAAATTAAAACATGATCCATTTATTAATAATATCATATTCATGTATTTAACATAACCTATTTAACTTATTGTAATTAATTTTTAAAATTATTTCTTATAAAATATTAATAAAAATATAAAAAAATAATTAATTTATTAAAAATAAATTAAACTAAGAAATATTTTTTTAAATCATAATTAAAAAATTATGGTATCAACATTATATATATATAAACTTTAAATTTATATATTTTTAATCTATATCTTAACTCGTTCATAATCGTATTAAATTGGTCATTTTTGAATTTAACAGATTAACATATTTCTGACTTAAAATTTAGTCATATTTAATTGTGTTTCACATATTTTGACTCAAACAAATTTATGTTAAATCTAATGGTGTTAAATACATGAAATTTTCGAGTTAAACTATCGTATTGTATCACAAATTATCACCCTTAATTTTTACTTGATTATTTCAAAAATAATAAAGTAAATTTTTAATTAATTAATTTCAAAAAATGATACTAAAGGTATCCAATTTTCAAGGAAAAAGGACCTAATTAGACTTGATTAAATTTGTATACCCCCTTTTAGGCGCCTGATAGAAGAGTATCCTCATTTAGGCATGTTATTGACACTTAGGCGCCATATCAGCGCCTAGGTGGCAAGAAGCTGTACACTGGTCTTTTTTGTTTAAAGTTAACGCATGCCGCTCCTTTAAGGGATGACATTACTCAGTTTTTAAAATCAATTGCTGCCCCTTGGAGGGGCGGCACTGTGTTAAATTTTTTTTAATACATTGCCGCCCCTTGAAGGGGCGGCATTCATAGTAATTTTTTTAAAAAAGTTTGTGTTGATTTTAAAAGTTTTTAAAATTAATTGCCGCACCTCCAAGGGGCAGCACTGTGTTAAATTTTTTTTAATACATTGCCACCCCTTGAAGGGGCGGCATTCATAGTAATAATTTTTTTTTAAAGTTTGTGTTGACACATTATAAAAGACAATAGATAGAGAGATGGTGAAGAAAAGTGGCAAAAATTCTATATTAGCTGCATCACACCAGAAATTTGAGATTGTATGAATTTCAGTGCCATAAAGTAAAAAAAAAAAAAAACATGTAAACTTGTTAGGATCTAAAATGAGCAGAAAGATAAAGATAAGACAAACCAACATGAAAATTAACTTTCAAATGCAAAGAGATCGTACAACTCAATGGAAAAATGAAATTGATAGAATTTTTTTTCACAAAATGGGCAGTCAAATCACAGAGATATAGAAAAAAGAAGGGATAACAA